>JADKLZ010000003.1:56050815-56075247 GCA_021533235.1 Biomphalaria straminea
CAGGTGATCCTAAGCCAACTCTCTACAGGTGATCATAAGCCAATTCTCTACAGGTGATCCTAAGACAACTCTCTACAGGTGATCATAAGCCACTCTCCTCCGAAACGTTAAATGCCAAGGCATACCACTCCTACCCTTTCTCTCACTCCTCCCCCGACCCCTTTAGCTGTATCGCATTAATACTTGCACACACAATAAAAGATTTACATGTCAGCGACTACTGTATAAGAAATCTCATTCGCTGTCTGTCTGTCTGTCTCTCTTGTAGTACACAGATGCCATAATTAACAAAAATCGCTTATGTCGAAACAAATTCAAATCACACAGTTTATTGTCGAAACAAGAAAGGTAACTATTATATATATTATATATTAATATGTAAAGCTATGCAAAATATACAGTACACAAAGTTACCTCCCTTTAATAGATACATCAGACTCATGGAGCACATTTAATGTTATATAAATGAAAACCTGTAATTTACACGAAGTCGCTCGCAACGCAGTCACCCATGCATACACATTAACCATATAGTATCCATGGCGGTTGGTTAGAATTGGGATTAAATCCCTTTTGGTACATAAAGTTCCCCGAAATTCAAAATTCCAGTCATCGCCAAGATTCGAACCCAGGACACCCGGTTCGGAAGCCAAGTGCTTCACCAATCTGTTACCGCGCCTTTCTTCTGGTCTATACAAAGTATATTTTGTGGGAGAAGTTTCTTACGCCTTGGGATGTATCCAAGGTTGTCTGGATCTGACCGGTTGGGACGGTGAACTTTTAGGGGAGTTGACCTTGCAGCAGAACAATTTCACCAGGAAAAATTTGAGGTGGTTGCGGAATTGTTTACTGGTGGATGCATAAATAAAGATGTTGCAGACGTGGTGGGAGGTGCCCAGCTCGACGATGACCTTGCGTATGGTGTAGTACGAAAGGTAGTTTCGCCACACCGGGTCCTCGGCCATCTGTTCGATGGTCATCGGGTCACCGAACTGGACGATGGGCTCCATGGTGTACACGATAGTCACTGGCAGCTTGCTGAAGATGAGATAAAAGCTAATCCACATGAGCGTTGCCGTCGTGGAGGTGCAGCGGGCCCCCACGTGCCGGTGTAGTGTCTCACTGGTGACGTAGAGCCTCCCGACAGTCCGGATCTGCCGCAGGACGCACACGTTCAAGATGAAGGCGAGGATGGGGATGACCCCAAACATGACCAGCTCGGACGTCCAATTCCAGATGACGTAGATCGTGTTAATGTTGTCCGAAGCCTGGAGCGAGCATTCCCCCGTGGCGGGGTTAATGTTCCAGAAGACAGCCTGGGGTAACGCCAGAAGGAAGGAGACGCACATGATGGCGCTGATGATCTTGGAGGACCGCGAAGTCTTGGAAAACTTCTCACACGAGAACGGTCTGCAGACGGAGATAAAGCGTTCTACCGTGAAGGCGAAGACAAGAAGCAGAGATGTATACTGCGCTGACATGGAGAGAACATTCCAAATCTGGCACCAGCCCTGAAACAAACAAAAACAAAACATTTTAATATAAATGTTGTCACGTTTTATAACAAGTGCGACATAAGTAGAAATGTAAAATAAAGAGACTGCCTGGAGACAAGCGGGACAACATTCCAGGCCCTGCGCCTTAGTCTGTGGGGCGTCGAAAAGATAATTAATAAAGATCTTTTTGAAGTAACGTCTGTGACAGAACGTCTGTGCTACAGAAGGATCCTAGGCATCACATTTAAAGACCGCATCACAAACCAAGATATTAGAGACAGGGTTACTGCAGCGATCGTACCCCATGATGACCTGCTAACTACTGTAAAGAATCGAAAGCTTAAAATGTATGGGCATATAACAAGATCTTTTTTTTTTTATTATTGTAGCTTTTATATAGCGCTACTTTCATGCTTATAGCATGCTCAGAGCGCTTTGGTCCAATCTCATTTGTGGACCAGTGGGGGGGAGGGGGTATCTAGGAGTTGGTTTCCCGTGCTGCCTTTGGGCGCTCAGTAAACACAACTCTGCCCGAGTCGGGTGTCGAACCTCGAGCCCCCTTCTAGGTAGCCAAGCCAAGCCAAGCTCAAGCCGCACTTAGCCTCTCGACCACGCTTCGGGACTCACAAAGACCTTCCTCCATGGAACAGTACCAGGAAAAAGAAGAAGAGGCAGACAGAGAAAGAGGTGGGAAGACAACATAAGGAGAAAGGACAGGCCTACCATTTAATGAGATTTTAAACAGGGCAAAGGATAGAGAGGAATGGAGAAAGACGGTCTATAAGTCTTGCTTGGTGCCCCAACGGTCCACCAGACTAAGGGATAGGTAACAGGTAAGATAAGATTTGTCTTTGAGTTTAATGAAACGAAAGTTTAAAAAGGTTAAAGAATGTAAAGTGTATTAGCTCACTCTCGAGACCAACTTAATTAGCCTTGAACGTATAGGTTAGAAGGTTAAATCTACTTAACAGACAACAAATCTCTCATAGAACTCTTCGTGCTCTCCAATCCCTTTTAGACCCATCAATTACATCTGATACAGTGGAAGGAAAAGGGGACTTAAGTATCCTACATGTAACACGCGATACATACACACATAAAACACTAACAGAAACAAGAGATGTAAACTGTTAAACCATGGTTTCGAGATTATATATAAACCACAAGAACCTGTTAATTGCAGATAGTAATGATGACGTAGATCCTTGGGTTCGGCTTTATCCTGATGTGTCACGGGGATCAGTTCCCATTGTCTATACCTGAGATGCCCAACATACGTCCAATTCCATTTCACTTTTGTACCTTTTCGTTCATCTAGCCCGCGACACGAGTGTCGGAAATTAAAATAGCCCGCAGGTCGAATAAGGCATCACTGGTCTATACAATGATTCTAAATTCCATGCGCACCAAATAGCCGTTGACATTGGACTTCTCGTGAGGCTAGACTTAAAACCCGGCAAAACTGTTTTTTACTGATAAATGAAGTGAGGAATGTAGATAACTGTCACGTCAAGAACCGCGGTCACTAGGCCATCAGCTAGCAGCATGTTTAAGCGATATTTGAGACCTAAACTCTGTAAAGTGAATTAAAAATTATTCTGCCTGAGCGAGGGAAAATAATTACGGAACAAGTTAACTTATTTAAGAAGAATTCAGAAGCCGTGCAAAGACCCAATGATGATCTTCATCTATTCAGATTTGGCTGCTGAGCTATAGGCTCTTATGGGGGAGTATAGGCTGAGTGATGAAGCCCTTGGCTTTCGAACCTAGACGTTCCAGACTGGAATCTCGGTGAAGACTATGATTTTAACTCTTTCACTCCTACCTGACGATACCAACGTTGATTCGACGCTATTAAATTCAATTAATTTTTGGATTTATAAACTTTAATTTTTGTTATATAAAAAGAGCAATATTTGTCTTTAATTATGTACCTAATTTAACATTTCCTGATTACATACACAAAAGTTATTGAAGTTTAATCATAACAGGGTTGTGAAACACAAATTAACAAAATTAATACTACCATAGGAACGAGTTCAATAATTACGGTGAGAAAGAGTTAAATTCCGGGATTTTTAGAACGTCCACTCAACTTTAATGGGCACCTGACTTTAGATGGAGAAAGTAAAGGCGGTTGGTTGTTGTGCTGGCCACATGAAGCTCTCGTGAACCGTCGGCAATAGGAACAGATAACCCTCACATCATCTACGCCAAAGACCGCAATGTGTGAAAGATGAACTTTACTTACTCTTGAAGGCTCTTTTGCCGTAACAATAATGATAACACTTAACACTTGGTCAATAAATCATACTTCAAGGGAGAACCATCTTCATTATTTTCCAATGCAGATAATTAGATCGGGAAAATAATAATTATTTAACAAGAACAAATTGTTTTTCTTTTTAATCAGTTGAGTAAAAAAAAATATCTTCTTTGGCAATCCTCTACCCCCCCCCCTTTACTGATCCTCTTTCTGTTAAACCAACAATTTCTTTTTCTAAATGATACACTAATAAGATTAGTTTGAAATTTTTGTTTAATGTGACGATATTTTTATAAGGAAGCGAAAGGCAATGAAAGATTCTTCATGGGCTCATCTTAAAGCTATACATTATTACATTTTTTTTAGAACACTGAATTCTTATGCTCATATTTCTGTATTAAAAAGTACAAGAGGAAGTCTGATCGAAATATCATAATGTTTAATGGCAGGCGGATGCATTGATAAATTGTTATGCATTATTATTGATGATTTGTGAGTCTCTATGGATTTTTTTATCCCTTTTATCCCTGGCGTGGATGTTTCGCATTTTATCCTTAACTTTCTACAAAGTTTATATCAACTCATTCTGTCTGTCTGTCTGTGTGTCTGTCTGGTTAAAAACTGTGTACACGTTATTTCTCCTACACCGATTCTCAGGTCAAGTTGAAACTTCGCATAATTATTTATTGGCATAGACAAGGCAAGACTCAATAAAATAAAAACGATTAGATAAATAATGACTGATAATTAATTATTTTGTCTGATACCAACAAAGGAAACGAATACTTCAGCATTCACTGATATGGCTAAATTTGTTGGGTTTAGTCCTCTTAAGTAATTGTTAACGCTATTTCCTCCTCACGCATTCTCTGATCAAGTTGGAACTTTAAACAATACTTGTTGTACCTAAAAAAAAAACACGAATCAATAAACAAAAATATTCAATTAGTCAATTAATTATCAATCGTGAATATTTGTCCATACCGAATAAGGGAAATAACTTGTACATTATTGATAGATATAGTTTTAAGTTTTAAGGACCATAACAAAACACGAATCAATAAACAAAAACACTCATTTAGTCAATGAATTATTCTTAATTTATTACTTTGTTTGATATTGAATAAGGGAAATAACTTACACATCATTGATAGATATAGGGCGGAGGTGTTCCTCTTCAGACATTTTTTTTTTTAAAGGATTTTTTATTTTATTTTGCTTGTGTATTGATGTCATCGCCAAGGAAAGCCCACTGGAAGGCAAACAGATGTATTGAACGTAAAGTACACGGACTGTGAGTTCTGGTGCAACTGGAATGTAATGGAAATCAGAGCTAGACCTTGGGTGGATAACACTCCTTGGGGGAGAGGGTATCAGGCGGCAGAGGTCAGTAATGAGACATCAGTACTGAAGGGGAGACAAAACGGATATGATTAACTCTTTCTCTCCTAACTGACGATACCAGCGTTGATTTCACCAGAATGTGGTAAATAATTACGGAGAGAAAGAGTTAATGGAGGTGCCAGTGCTGAAAGATAGGACCGAAAGAATAGTGTCCCTTTTTTGTCAGTACGAGAAGGAATGGCCGTTGGAAAAATAAGGGTGCGGGAAAAGACTAAATAAAAACAAAATGATTGAACGAGAATTCCTCCAAAAATTAACGTCCTCCTGTTTCAGCTACCAGAAACAAGAGAGTCTAGCGGTAAATAATTTCCTAAACGTCAATCTTAATCTCTAACTCTACAGTCTGTGTCGTCATAAAATGTGCATTCACTGTCGGTACCAAAAAGTGCGCAATTCCCAATAAACTAAACTAGCTATCTAACAATATCTCGAATAAAGAGACATCGTAAAATTCCCTATAATTCTAGTCTTGGTAAGAAATTCAAATATTTCATTTACTAAGGTTCAAATTTGAAAAACTAGATCTAAATCTGCAATTGCCAGGTGCACATTATCTTCTTATCTGGCATGAACACACGCGCGCGCACACACGCAAGTTATCGTGAAACCTGGCTTCCGGTTTCGAGACGAAAATAAAGGATTTATCGACATGTTAGTTTTGGATTAGCTGCCCCTTTAGTTTTTTTTTTTTTTTTAATTTTCCTAAATATTTACAGTTTGGACTACATCAAAGGAGGTCAATCTAGATCTAGACTTGGTGCATTGAACTTTGCATGCCCACCGTTGTATGACTACCGTTGTATGCCTACCCAAAAGTCAAATCTCTCGATATCGTCATCAAGAAATGATAAGTTAAAATGACACAAAAATATTTTATTTATTATTTTATAACAATATTGACGTTATCAAACTTTCATAACTTAACAAAAGCTTTTCTTCGAGTCGGAAGATGATCTTACCATATCTCATAAAATACAAACGTTACTTCAAAAAAAAAAAGGATTACATCCTACTCTTCATGCATCTAGTCATCTGTCTGTGGCATTTTACGTCTCGAGAGACGATCTTTTCCCCTTGCAAGCTCTTGTGTGACTAAAGAGGCCGATCCTTGATACACAGCTGCGATCGCAGGTCGGGCATATGTAGTCACCAGGCGCCGTTGCGCTATCACCCTTCTTTCTGCTTCTGTTGTGTATGGCATCTGCAATCAAAGACCCTTCCTTTATGCTCTCTCTCCATGTGGATCTATCTAGTGCCACCTCTTCCCAGTTGCTGGTGTCGATCTTAAAGAGCTTCATGTCCCATTAGCATACATCTGTATAACGTAAGAGTGGGCGACCAGCAGCTCTTCTATTAGATCGCCATACAGAATATCCTGTGGGAGTCGACCTACTGGCATTCTACGAACGTGGCCAAGCCAGCCAAGGCGTCTGCTGCTAATAACAGAGCGGATGTCCTGGCAACCTGCTCTTCGTAGCACTTCCTCATTGGCTATCTTATCTTGCCACCTTATTTTAAAGATCCGCCTTAAGCATCGGAGATGGAAGACATTCAGCTTTTTTTCCTGCCATGAGTAGGTTGACCACGTTTCACTTCCGTATAGCAAGGTGCTCAATACACAGGCCCGGTAGACTAGAGCTTTAGCACTGTTAGTCAGCAATATGTTGTCCCATACTCTTTTCTGCAACCGTGACATGATGGCCATTGCATTGGCTATCCTGTTGTTAATGTCATTATCCAGTAGAGTGTTGTTGGATATGATGGAGCCAAGGTAACAAAAGTGGTCTACAATCTCTAGTGGTTGGCCATTAATGCTTATTTGAGGTGCAGCATTTGTGTTTTGTTCAAGTATCTTAGTCTTGCTCTGACTGATGTTTAAGCCGAACTTCTGGCAAGCAGCAGATAGTTTGTCAACTAGGGACTGTAGCTGGGTATCAGAATCAGCCACAATAGCTGCATCATCAGCATACAGGAGTTCCCTGATGAGTAACCTCCTGACCTTGGTTTTAGCCCGCAGCTTTGAAACATTGAATAGTTTTCCAGAGGATCTTGCATGGAAAAACACACCATCGTTTATGTCGTTGTATGCGTAATGCAGTAGACAGGAGAAGAATATGCCAAACAGAGTGGGTGCGAGCACACATCCCTGCTTGACACCAAAGCAAACCTCAAAAGGTGCTGATTGGGCTCCATTAAATTTGACAGTGCATTTAGTTTCCTCATGGAAGCACTCAATGAACCTCAGTAGTTTGGGAGGGCAACCTATTTTCCTTAGAAGTTTGAAAAGGCCACTTCTGCTGACCATATCAAAGGCTTTAGTCGAATCAACCAAAACAATGTAAAGGGGTCTGTCTCTCTCTCTGAATTAGCTAGTCATGCAAGTTAACCAATTAACCAACGACTTAAATTCTGCTTTCCCGGCTGTCTAAGGCAATCCATTCCATGCTCTAATAGTACTAGGGAAGAGGGAGCATTTGTACAAATATGTCCTGGCATATGGAACGAGGAATGTACCTTTATCTTTATGTCTTGCTGAGTAATTTATCGGATCTTGTTTTTGTATTTGAAAATTATGGTTCAGTGTTTTATGTATAATGGACCTTATTCCCCAATCGTAAACAAACAACATCTAGCCAAGTGATAATATTGATAAAACAATGAAAAAAAACTGTCAAGGGATAGCCATTGTGTATTTACGTAATTTGTAGAGAAGAGATGGAGAATCATGTAGCTAAAGGTTGTTTGTTTACGATTGGTGAATGAGGTCCATTGCTACTTTTCTATAGAGTGCACTCTTCTGAACGCTTTTAAATTTATGTCTATGGTGTTACTCTAGTCAAATGGGAATATTAGTTTGCTATGTAAAGTATTTAACAAAAACAAGTTAAATGATGAGAAAACCTTAAAAAAAAAACTAACTTAAATAGAAAGTGAAATGGCATTTATTATTTTGAATCCATAATGATTGTACACAATTACGTGAGATAATTTTCTGGTCTTGCTACTTATATATATAGTTCGTCCATTGTGGTTCGATGATGACCACTTTGTCATCCAGTGGGCTGAGGGCTTTGCACTGGGGTTTTGTGCCTCCTCATGTGGCTGGTGAGACCTATGCGAGCCCGGAATGTTCGGCCGCACTCTGGGCAGGTAATTCCAGCTGGAGCTAGTGTCGTTTGCCTTGCTTTCCTTCTCTGGCGTTTTTCTTTCGCAAGCGTTGTTCTTTTTTCCTCAGCAACCTGTGCGCCGGATCTCACAGCGCGGCGCCATGATACTCTGTCATGTGCCTCTGTCTCCCAGGTGCCTGGGTCAATGTTGAACTCCTTTAGAGAAGCTTTGAGGGTGTCTTTGTAGCGCTTTTTTTGACCACCTTGCGAGCGCTTGCCTTCTCTTAATTGGCCATACATGAGACGTTTTGGGATGCGGTGGTCCTCCATCCTGTACACGTGTCCTGCCCATCGCAGCTGGGACTGCATCAGGATTGTGTGGATGCTTTTCAAACCAGCTCTTTGAAGGACTTCAGTATCTGGCATTCTGTCCTGCCATTTGACATTTAGTATTTTTCTTAGACATGTCATGTGAAAGTGATTTAGATTCTTGGCATGTGTTCTGTATACTGTCCATGTTTCTGAGGCATAGAGCAATGTAGGTAGGATGACGGCTCGGTAGACCCCTAGCTTAGTGTTTGTGGTGATACCACGTCTGTTCCAAACATTGTTTGATAGTCTGCCATATGATGCACTGGTCTTGCTACTATTACCGTTATCTCGAATGTTGACAAAGGGCCCCATTTAGGGTGGGAAGAGAAACTTATAAATCGTAGGCATATCTCTCAATATTGCAAGGCTTATTAGCTTAGTAATTTTCCATATAAAACAAAATTAATTAATTATGACTAATTGATTGACTAATTATTTAATTTTTTTATGGATTCATGTGCTGTCATCGACATCAATCAATCAATCTATCTATCTATCTATCTATCTATCTATCTATCTATCTATCTATCTATCTATCTATCTATCTATCTATATCTATCTATCTATCTATCTATCTATCTATCTATCTATCTATCTATCTATATCTATCTATCTATTTATCTATCTATCTATCTTTCTATCTATCTATCTATCTATCTATCTATCTATCTATCTATCTCTGTATATAATAATATCTCTCTAAATATATGCCTGCCCGCTGGATGGAGGGCTTAGCTAGTGTAAGCTGATTAAGTCTCCTAGAACTGAACAGAGATTACCTTACCAACAGGTGAGCAGATAGATGTGAGTGACACGTACGTGTGTAAGTGTTTTTGTGGCTCTGTGGGTGACCATCTTAAGACAGTGGCAGACGACCTGGAGTGTACTTCTACGTTCTTCAATCATTAGTAGTCTCGATACCGATGAATAATATCTTTTTTTTAATACGATTACCTATTTTTCCCCTCAGATCATGGTAGGCCTACAACGCGATAGTCGATACTTAAGCGATAGTCGATACTTAAGCGATAGTCGATACTTCAGCGGCAGTCGATACTCCAGCGGAAGCCTTGAACTCAAAACCCCAAACGAACGTCACGACAAAATGTAAACAAAAATGTAGAATCAATCCAGCCAACTGATTGAGATTAAAAAATGTCCAACTGAAGTTTTCGCCGCTTGCCCGTGATAATTGCATCGCTGGACAAAGAATGATTGCCAATGAAACATGAGAAGCTAAACAGAGCACTTCCTTGAGATCTCACGATGCACTGACAGCTACAGCGTTGCTCAGACAATAAAACGGCCGGACAGGAAAACGTATCGTCCCGCCCACAGCGTTCTGCCACTCCAATCACCGAGGTCACGCTCCGATAAGCTTCATGCGATTTAGTTCAATTACTTTACAACTAGGCTCGACAAATTAATGTGACCACAAAGCAAATGGAAAAGGGGGGGGGGGGAGCTGGTTTTTTTTTTTTTTTTTTTTTTTACAAAGCTTATATCAAGTATCAGGTAAAAACAAAATTTAACATTTTATTTCTCCTACACAGATTGTCGGATAAAGTTGAAACTTCACAGAAATATTTAGTGTACCTAACAAAAGGTGAATTAATTTTAAAAAAAACAACCAATCAGTCCATTAATTATTTGTAATTTATTGTTTTGTTTGATATCGAAAAAGGGAAGTAAATACTATATTATTGAGAGATATAGTTGTTAATGTGGAGTTCTTTCCCTTAGATAAGTTTTTTTTTAAAGATACTTTTATATTTTGGTAGTTTTTAATTTAAAAATTAATCCTTAATCTCGATGCTTTAATTTATTGTGACTCTACCCAGACTTACTTTACTGTTTGATACTTGAAGGGTGTTCGGAAATGAAGATCATTATGTCAAACCTCATGCAGGACGGCAGACGACAGAAGCAAAAGGGAACGAGCTCTGAACTATTGTCACGACAGTTCTAAGCCAGGCCTATGAATAACAAGGAAGAACTCGGATACAGATCCTATATAGAGATCTGTTGATATGAGCTGTATCGCCAGACAACTGCAACTAAATCTTTGTAGCGTTTATAACTTAAAAACTCACAGCTCTAATAAATCTTAGAAACGTTTGTAACTAAAGAAAATTGAATCTTTATTGAAAATAATATTTACGGCACCTAGTGTCATTGTAGAGATAAATTGAAACACAAATGAAATAGGCCTACTAGGATGTTCAAGAATTGAAAATATATTCCAAGACTTTAAAACTTACAATCAATACACGTGATATAGTCTGTCGTCTGCGACGTGAACTTTCGTTTCCAATAACATCAGTGGCTCGCTGCTATAGTCTCACTCATGGTTACTTCAGCACAGGGCCGGCCTTAGACCACTGCAAGCTATGTAGCCGCAGTGGGCCCCGCACTGTCATAGGCCCCGCGTTAATTGTTGGGGTAAATTATTAAATTAAACAATTATAACGTGCAATCAGCGCCCGCGGCATCCTTATTTTCCAATAGCTGCTGGAAATATCCTGGAATTGCAAAATATACGAAAAAGTCCTGGAAATCTCCTGAAATTAATAAAATCTCTAGAAAACTCATTAAATCTCATGAAAAATAGACAAGATTGTCAAAGGGGTGTCATTTAATATGAAAAAAAAAGACACTCCTACGCGCAATTAAAAAAAAAGATAACATTGCCAACTTTCTTTTATTAAAAATATATAGCTAAGACGAATTTATTTTCTACTACAAAATCTTAATTTTCAATTAATATCTTATCTCTTCACAGACTAGGTCCCGCTCTATCCGTTTCGCATAGGGCCCCGCAATTGTTAGGGCCGGCCCTACTTCAGAATCTATGCAGCCAAGCAGACACATTCCATAACCTCACCTGTAGATCCAAAGCACCAATCAACCATGGATACTCCAAGTCGTTACCTATAATCAAAATAAGGAAAATTAAATCTGACACTGCCAGAGATGCCAGATAGGCTGCAGAACTGTTGCACTTTCTCATTCTTCTTAGTGTCCAGATACGTGCAGAAACCTGGAAACAAATGAAAACTAAAATGAAAACTAGCCAAAATAAAGATAATGTAAAATATTAATCAGCCAAACATATTTGTTTAAGGAAATACATATCTAAACCGAAAGATAATCTCGTGTTAATGAAATATCGCTTTTCAGTTTAAGTACTAATAGATTTAACAGAATATTTAAATTGTAATTTTGGTTTAAGTGTCGAAATGCAATAATATGCACATTTGAACTTAGAAACTATTCGAGCTCGTGACTTTATCCTTGTGTTGTCAGGTAAAGACATTTTGAGAAATTTTAGTTTGATCCGAAATTGGGTGTCGGGAAATAACATGCACAAACCTTTTACCATACAGACGGCCAAAATGACAGAGTGAATTGAAATAAGCGTTGTAAAAAGTAATTTGAATTTTTTTCACCATCTATTTGGATTTATCAGAAATTTCTCAAGCAGTAAATCGTGACTGCCATATCGGGCGTAGCCAGAAGTTAAAATAAAACCTGCAAAAGGTCAAGAACAAGAAGATTGCACCGAATGACTACCGTTTGAATGACGGGATTTGCCCGCTGCCCTGGTCACTTTCATCGCCTGCTTAAGAAGGTCATTGCCAAATTGGGCATTTAGAGAAAGGAAATACAGCGGGGGACGGAAATAGGTCAATCGGAGATTTCTGACGACGGCGTTTCTGACAGTCGGACGGTCATAAGACAATGGTGTGTCAACAGTATTATAGCTTGGCAAAACAAATCATTTCCTGATTACGTCAGAACTGTCTCAAAGGAGAATCTTTGAGATATGTCCTAGGAGTGTCGCGTTATATCAGGAGACAGGTTATTAAGTGAACCTTAGAATAGCTACTTAAAATATTATTGAGCTCGAATCAAAATGACCAAAAAATATAACACATATAAAATACTACATATATTTCTTATAAACTTGGCGAAAAGTCTTATAAACAATGTAAACAATATATACAAGGATTGCAACATAATGACGAAGGTGTGCATTTCTAAGCTATTGGACCCCCATATTCTGCACTGTTCTAGTTTGTTATTAAATTATCAAAACAGAAAGAAAGATGTACATTTCTTATTCAAAACTTTCAAAGAACACATTTTATTAATACTTTTTTTTTTATTTTATAACCAGACAACTTAAAATAGTAATATATTTTCCATTTCTAAGTATTATGTTTTTCCATTTCTAAGTATTTTTTAAATAGCAACACATATAGCATCCAAAGTCAAGATCAACTTTATTTAAGCGGAGCTCCACTGAATTTTATTAAGGTCAGGGTTATGACATTTTAGTGCGCAAATATTTTAGGTTTTTTGAATTTTCTAATTTTTCAGGATCACTTTTTTTAAGGGCAGCAGCACTGACTGAAGTAAACTCCAGCCCCATCCTCAACTCATCTCCTCAACCATTCGTTTGTCCTTTGGACACTTGGGATACCACACAAGATTTGTCAACCATCTTTCTCCATTCTTCTCTGTCTTTTGTCTTGGATAGAACCTCTCTCAATGGCAGGCCCATCCATTCATTTGTGTTCCAATCGCTTTCTGTGTCTGCCTCTTCTTCTTTTTCCTGGTACTGTTCCCGAAGGAAGGTCTTTGCAAGTCTCGAAGACCTTGTACTATGGTTAAGAAAATTCGTTTCCATTTTGTTTTGTTTTTGCAATAGTTAGGAGGTCATTGTGGGATCCAAAAATATTCCCAAAATGATCTAAACGGAATCTTATCTTATCTTATATAATAAAGACGTAACTTCAAAAAAAAGGTGATAACGTCCTACGCGTCCAGCATGTTATCTGTGACTTAAATTCTGCCAAGTTACTGGCTTTCCTGGCTGGCTCATGCAATCCATTCCATGCTCTATTAGCACTAAGGAAGAAGAGGCCTTTGTCCTAGCATATGGAACTACGAATGTGCTTTTATCTTTGTCCCTGAGTATTTTATTAGATTTTGTTTTCGTGTTTGAAGATTACGGTTCAGTTGGATTATGGTTTAGATCAATACTACCTTTTATTTTCATGTCATATCCTCTGGGTCTGAATAGTGTTGAGTTACACGATACGTTATGGTGACTTTTTCAATGTCAAAGATAATATTGCTATTATATATATATATATATGTATATATATATGGCTCCTTCTGTCTCGGAAGACAATGGATGCGCCGAGGTGAGTCACTGGCTTTGGTTACGTCTTGAGACGGGGCAGAATCTGGAGTGGCTGATCAAGCCAATTCTGGATCTGCATAGTTTGCCACAGTTCGTGCATTTATATTCCTCAGTTTTAGGGCTGGCTGACAGCAGGGAAGCTTTCTTTTTCATTCTCTTGGCCGAAGCAGCTTCATTTCTTTTGCATTCAGCAAAGTTCGTGCCAGCACGCACAGTCTGTCTCCATGCTGTTCGGTCTTGGGCTATCTGCTATTATAGACACTCTTTAAATATAACAACTGTCTCAGGTGTCAATAATTCTAAGCCTATTTCGTAATTGTTTTATCAGAAGATGTTTCCGTATCGTGAATACATCCAGGCGCGTCCCCTTCCCCCCCCCCCACTTGTCAGTTTCGAATTTAGAACATCATTCTTCTCTCATTTTAAAAATCGAGTTATTACACTCAAACAAAAATTAGTTAACACATTTCTGAATAGCCTTCATTTAATATATTTGTTCTGAAATAGCGGCCTTGACAGAACTGCACGCGCATGCGCACAAGGAAACGTCTTCCTCCTATAATTTTGACGTCAATTCAAATTGTTCTGTCCCGGTTCTTTGACGAGCTATACACATAGACAAATATATCTAAACATTAAGGAACCAAATATCTAGCAGTGAAATGTGCTTGTATTATACATAATTCTAAGCATTTCTTTCTCGATTTGAGTGTTTCTGGTTACTGCATCTGTGAGAGTTCTTGATGCGTCTGGATCTTTACGACCATCCTGAAGTAATGCTGCTCCCAATCTATCTTAACTTGCATCACATTCTATCTCTACGGTCTTATTAACATCATAAAATTCCAGAAATGGAGGGTTTGTACAAAGATGTTTCAATTCTTCAAATTTCCTATATCCCATGTGGTTCCATGGAAGCTCTGAATCACTTTTAAAATGATTGTGTTGTTAATAATCTCTAGAATTTGTGGTTGGGACTGTTCTCAAATGTCTTCAGAGAAGTCAGATCTGCTTTCTTTCTTAGTATACTTTCTTAGATATATTCGTAGAAAAAAAACACTAACTGATTCAGTGATTGATTTATGTATCAAGAGATCTCAGTAACTGAAGATCGGGTTCGCATAAAATTTCGTACACAGGTTTCTGTTACCACTTAGGTGTTTTCTAGGAAACGATTATAACAGATTTGCAGCCTAAACGACGCTATTCCCAAAAATTAGTTATTAATTACGACACATTTATAAACTAATTGCCAATTAATTAATTTTAATAGATCCATGTGTTGCTAGGGACAATCAATATTTGTGCAACGATTCAGCTTGAACCGAAATTGGAGAGTAAGAGAAAAAACGTGTACACATTTATTTGTATCTGAGAGACAGACAGACAGACAGACAGACAGATAAGAGTGAGTTGATAGAAGCTTTGTAACAACAAAATGACAAAAACAAAAAAAAAAAACTGATTAAATTATGGACTAAGTTGTGAGGGAGAAAATACAAATCGGTTGAGTCCTCACTTGATCGTGGGGGGGGGGGAGGTAAATGGAGGAGGGGGAACTAATCCGATCGGAAGGATTGACGAGAAGAAGATTGGATAGAGTCGTCGGCCAAGTAAAAGGCTTGCGAAAGTGAGAAGGTAGTGAAGAGGAAGGGAAGTAAGCGAGGTTGGAGAGAATAGCGTTTGGATATTAGAAATGAATGACTGCCATTAATTAAGACACTTAAGTAAATAGATAAGTAAATAAATATATATGGTAGGCACCTAAAGAGTGTGGGCGGATGTAGGGAAGGAATAGTGAATGAATTATTATAATAATATATCTTTTTCTGTCTCCAACATTATTTAAACACCATTTGTATGCTTTCGTTTAGTTTATATACATTCTTGTATAAAATGATATACAAAAATTACATTGTAATAAATTACATTATTGTAAAAAAGTGCTAAGTTAATTATAGGCCTAATAATACTAAATAATAATGAATCGACGTACTCTTAAAAGTTTCGTACCAATTAATCGATCTTTGTAGAATGTTTCAAAGAAAGAATAAAACAAACGATAGATTTTATTTGGAAAGTTTGTTTTTTGATATGGTGGGCGGGTGGAACACCAATCCTAATGATCCAGTCCTATAACTAATTCTTCTTTGAGTTTACAAACCAATCCTACCGACGTTTCTGTTATAACTAAATGTTTAATAATAGCAATAACAATAATAATAAAAAAAAATATTGTCTTCGTATCAGAATATTACGGAGTTGTTCGGTAATTAGCTTACAAGCTAACTATAACTTCTTCGAGTTTTACACCAAACCAAGAGATGCGTCTGTTATGTGTATATAATAATAATAATAATAAATAAATTGGTTCCGCAAGGTTGTCATTGCCGGAAGTGGTAATGGATGTAAGCACTCCACTACCTATAAAATGCTTCCTAATGGCATGCGTCTCAAATAGCCTCTGACAACCAGTCCAACTCCCGGCCTTCACGTGTGGCTCAGATATTGAGTCCGGCGGAACTGTTCTTACTAACAGGAGAAGGGGCACAGGCGAGTAACTGGCGCCTTAACCAGTAAGCTTCGGGCAGGAGGGGCTCGTTAGCCATGGCTGGCTACCCACCTAGGAGAAGGAAATCTCTGAATTCAAACCTCTGCTGCCTTGCAGTTATACCCAATCAAGGGAAAGGCTTCGGGAGTCAACCCTGAGGAAAAATCAGGAGCTGGCGACCCTAAGGCAGTTTGCAGCACCCAGTGCTACACTCTGGCAGAACCTGCGACGCTGCTGACCCCAAACTGTATCGGCACTGCCGTTCCTTTGGATACATCAGCTGCGTGGAGAGGGGGGAACTGATGTGTGGGCGACATCGTTCCGACCACAGCTTATGCCCAGGCATTCATCTCATGTAAATGAGATGATCCATAGTCGCTTCGCGACTGACGGTGGCCATAGAATAATAAATAATAATAATCTTTATTATCCGTAAGGATTTTTTTCTCACAATGTGTGCATTACACCAAACAAAACATTATAACTATAGAAAACCAAAATGTATATAGGTGTACTATCAACTTACCAGGTTACCAAGGATACCAATGACGCACCAAATGGGTGTGACGTAACGATCCACAGCCAAAGAGAATGGAGCAAGGTGAGTTAAAACAAAATATAAGGTTTTCCAGTCCCGGACATTAATAACTTGGCTCTCATTGGTCACATTTTTGGACAGTTCAATGCTGGCCATAACCATCAGAGTTCTATCCGTCAGATTGTAGAGCATTAGTCTCCACGCATTGTTTCGTTACATTTCACGTTACGAAATTCACACTCTTTATTTCATTATGTAAATAATTGCTTCAAAGTACGAATCAAACTTTTTAAATAGACTTAATAAGAACAGAAACAATTTAATGGTATTGCGAAAACTACATCTATGCACATAGGCATCTTGTGTCCTCTGTGAATATGTAAGAAATCCACATACTTTTTCATATAAGTAGGCCTATGTCCTTTTGTATAAAATAGCAAAGAGAAAACATTACGCTAATGTGCTTCCATACTTTTCTATCTGAATGTCTTGCACGATCAACAGAGAATTACTTTCCTCTTACATTAGGAAATAGAAAAGTTTTTTTTAAAGAACAATAAATTGTAACCATATTTTTGATGTGTTAGATTTTATTACTCGGGTAGGTGGCAGTAATGGATTTAGCTAATAAATCCTCATCGAAATATCAATATGTGTTCACAAACACATAATCTCAATATCTTTGTTGATTTGTTTGACTGCCGTTTAGTGCAGCGCCGCCTCTGTCTGTGTCGGGATGCTTGGTAAACATTTCACGTATCAATCCAGCGCCACGTAGTCAGGCGTCTAAAAGCAGAGGCGTGACCAAGCGTGGCAGAGCGTCCGTTAATGGGGCGGTGCGCTTGATTAAACTCACACGTTTAGAACTAGGGAATCACCTTCCAGGTCAAGAATCACAATTACACAGGTAAAGACTGGCCATGATCCAGTCAGTTTTAAGTAATTATTGAAATTAAATGATATCATTTGACGCAGAGGACAATATGAATGATTTTCTTCATGGCGAAAAACCTATAAATAGTAAGTTTTTTTGGTGTAACCGTTAATCAGACTAAAGGAAGTATTTATGGTTTTATTTTTACTATTGCTGTTATTTGGTCTCAATTATTTTTTTGCACTTTTAGCGCGTAGAATACGTTTTTTTTTTAGCTTTTCCTTATTTACATAACATAGTTTAAATTAAATTATCACTCCATGACTTTTTAAAAAAATCATAGTCAACTAGATAGTGAAAAAGTGATTCAATACAAACGATCAAATGTCACGCATTGAGACATTGCTACAAATTATAGTTCGATTTTTTTTCTATTTAGTTGGCAATAGTGACTTTCATTTTAGTGTCCTTGACCTTGTTTAGTTTATTGTGGGAATCTCCAATATTTGAAGGAGAAAAAAACAACACTTCTGTAAGAAGATGACTACATCCATAATATAGAAGGTTTCAACTGCATTCATGTAGATTCAAGTATATGTATCGGCGTCTTCAGTATATACTTTTTTTTTTACAGAGATGCTGCTTCCTTGGTTAACTTCAGAACATCGCTAGTATGTTTAATTCTGAAAAAAAAAACATATATAAACATAAATATTGTGTGCAGATGTATCAGCGTTTGTAGTTTTAACATTTGCGAATATTTACGAAACAAGAAAAAAAAACTTTTAAAAAGTTCAAAGCTTATTTCTTCATACGAAGTGTAATAGTGTAAGTTAGTTTGGATCATTCATGTAATAACATTTTAAATAGATCTATTCTAGACTAACAACAATAAATCTGTGCGATTAGAAATATTTTACACTAGTCGACCTGCGGCATAGCATACGCCGCTATTTTCCAGGGCATGGCCTTAGGCACTGCAACATATGCGACCACAGTGGGTCCCGCACTTTCTTTGGACCCGTGCTACATTTTAGGTGTATAAATTATTAAATTGAACCATTTTATAACATATAACAGATTTCCCGCGGCCTCTTGACGACCGGCGGCATAGCATACGCCGCTATTTTCCAGGGCAGGCCTTAAGCACTGCAAAATATGCGACCGCAGTGGGTCCCGCACTTTCATTGGACCTATTCCTTTTTCCAGTCTATATTAATTTATGTCTTTGGACCCGTGCTAATTTTTAGGTGCATAAATTATTAAATTAAACCATTTTATAGCATATAACAGATTTCCCGTGGCCTCTTGGACTTGATTTACCAGAAGCCCCTGGAAATCTCATGAAACTTTATTAAATATAGGCCTACGAAAAAGTCCTGGAAATCTCCGGAAATTATTAAATGTCGATCTAGATTAGTTTCAAGAGTCTTACGACACAATAGGCCTATAATCTCTTCCGGCTTCCACTTTTTTAACCTCCCTTCCATTCACTACACAAATTCATAAGAGAGAGTTTTATGAAACAAATATTTGTGCATTGTACTTCATTTTATGTCTAGAATCTATGTCTTTAAATTGTGTTTAATCTCTAAGACTGAGGATCATGCAATTTTTATTTTTTTTTTCATAATTTAGAAATCATAATTCAATAGTAGATATATATACATGTGTTTTCAAGTTACAGGAAGTTACTTCCTTTTTCCGGTCTATATTTATTTATGTCTATGCTATTAAGTGATTGAACTAGTGCGGATTGGGTCCATTCACACCGTGGTGCGTACGCCATGGGATCTTCCCTATTTACTTGTTGTTGCTTGCTTGTTGTTGCATGTTTTTGTTTGACCTCAGACTTAGAGGAATATATATATAGATAGTGTTTTAGTTTAGCGTTATTTCATGCTTTTAGCTTTCTCAAAACACTAGGATCCTGTCACTTATATGGTCCAGTTAAAAAATTGGCTTGGGGGGGGGGAGGGATATCTGCATGGATTTTACCGTAATTGGTCTTTAAAAGCAATTACACAAAAACATTAATGGGGACAACCTGGAATCGAACTCATGACTCACGCTTCCTTGAGCTGACGTGCTAACCACTCTGCTAGCGTGGTACTTAGGGCTGGAGAACATTGTATAGTTATATATTGTTTATTACAATTTAGAGCGGCGACCTAAAAAGGGGACTAATTCAGCTTGTACTTCAGTCTAGTACAATTAATTACCAAAAGTTAATTAATTCTGGTGATGTCAGGGAGAAGAGAGTATTGTGCTTAAATTTCAATTTAAATCCAAGATTGGGTGTCGGAAAAATAACGTGTACAAACTTTTTGCCAGACAGACAGAGTTGATATAAGCTTTTTAAATACAAAGCTTATCTGAAAAGCCTCAAATAAACTGCCGTATATATCAATAATGCAGGAATAATTTACACATCTTCAATAAAAAACAATATTAATTAAATAACACTGATATTAACAAACTGGTAAATTTTTTGATTGATTGATTTTCCTCAACCCTGTAAATTTATAATTAATTTTAACTTGATCCGTGAATTGAAAGTGGGACAAAAGACGTGAACAAAACGTAATAAGTGAAGTAACTCCAGATATCTCAATCAGTAGCATTTCTTTCCCTTATAAGATGTAATACAAAATAATTAATTGCCAATAATTAATTAATTAATTTTTTTTTATTCATTCATGTTTTGTAATGTACAAGAAATACTTGTGTGAAGTTTCAACGTAATAACAAAATGGGTGTTTGAGAAATAATGTGTACAAAAATTGTACTTGACAGAGCATGTAAATATATGATTTGAGTTATGGAATTGGAATTAGCAAAACAATGGAAATAACTGTGCAACAGTTGCAAGAAATATAGCACAATAGCAAGATTTCGAGTCGAGTACACGAGGGTATCACCTCTTTCTTTCATTAGTCCAACAACCCTCATGACAGCAGAGTTTTGATTGGCCAAGGTATCAACTTTGTTTTTAGATCCATCTTTAACATGATTAGATATTCAAGGCCACCCTCTAAACCGTTTCCGCAAGATTAAGAGATTTGATTTGAAAAAAAAAAAAAAACTTTTAAAAAATCATTTTTATTTTAATCCCATATCCAAGTGACCTAGTTCTCTTTCTTTATTCTTTTTAAATAACAATTAACAAATTTTGATTCAATTATATAAAAAAAAGTTTCAAAATTTTAAGATTAAGTATTTCTTTGTATATTCGGAGTCTTTAAAAGCTTTTGGGTTACGTACTACAATCCAGTCGTTAAATAAACACGGTAAATTGCTTTTAAAGGTTGTAGACAAAGTACCAGTGATTACATGACCTGATGTACTTCCCCACTGCCATGTCAATCTTAGGTTAGCCTCTTACGCCCCTCGATAATCAGCACCCTTCAAGGAAACCAGGGTCAAATTACGATTAACTCTCTACCACCGTCCAAATTTTCACCATAATTTACTTGTCTTCTTTTTTATCTTAAGCTTGGCCATTTGAGTATAAAATACGACATACCAAAAATGTTGCTTTTAGTACTATAGAGATGACAAATTAGAATCAGCGCGGACGTTTATTGGCCAAGGTCGAAATAAAAGTGCGGCTTTTCTCAGATTACAAAATATATAACTGTTTATGTATCGATTTGAACTTTATTAAATTACAAACCTGAGTTTGTAAAAGTTATCTTATCTTAAATATAACAGTTCGAATCCTTGTAAAGACTGTGATTTTTTAATTTCTGGATCTTTGGACGTATCTGAGACCACCCAGCTCTAATGGGTACCTGACATTAGTTGGGGAAAAGTAAAGGCGGTTGGTCGTTGTGTTGGCCACATGACACCCACGTTATCCGTAGGCCACAAAAACAAATGACCTTTACATCGTCTGCCCTATAGACCACAAAGTCTGAAAGAGGGACTTTTTAACAAATAACAGACATTCATTTGAAGGTACAGATGACTGAATTTGAAAAGTAAAAAGGAAGAGTGTAAGATTAATGCACAAGTGTCAATGCAACTTAACGGACTCTACAATTCATGTGTATCGAAATTTATTTAAATGCCATCAATTATAATATTAAATTCATATTTCATAACTTTAGAAAAAATATAAAAACGCAAAGGTATGCATGTAAAAAGAAAAAAAAATTCAAACAAGAAAATTCATTAAGACTTTGTTTAAATATAAAAAAGGGAGTGTTAATGAGGAACAAATATATTTTATCCCCCCTTCCAGTGAAGGTTCTAAATAAAGAATTTAAACCCACAAGGAGCTACAATGATATAATTAAATCGAGTGGAATGGAATTTTTCCCTTGTTATCCCAAAACATGGTCATTAAAAAAACCTAACAAACAAACAATTATGGCTAAGGAAAAAAAAAAGATTAAAAAAAAGTAATTGGCAAGGACAAAGCAAATACATTCTGTAAAGTACATAATTTACGTGGTAAAGATATACACCGTTATTAATTTATGTACACTCTAACGCAGGGGTTCTCAGCCTGCAGGTCGTAACCGCCTTGGGTGTCGATTGGCGATTTTGCAGGGATCGCGTAAGACCATCAGAAAAATAGAGTGTTTATTAAAAAAAAACCTGACATTGCAAATAATTACTTACTTTTTTTGTTACTACAATTGTCATTCAAGGATAGTTGTTGTGATCAACTGAGCTAAATCATGTTATTGAAGCTAATATTGTTTCATTATCGAACAAACCATGAAAATGGAACTCGAACAAAAGGACGGAAGAAAGTATAATGAGGCTGTTTGGCAATAAAGTATAATGAGGCTGTCTGACAATAAGTATAATGAGGCTGTCTGACAATAAAGTTAGGGACCTGCGAATCAGGAAATTTTTTTCGAATCGAATATCTAATCGAATATCAGAAAATATTCGAATTTCGAATCGAATTCGAATCGAATATTCTTGAAAAAACTTGACAACCAACAAGTACAAAATGAAACTTGAACTTCAAAATTTTTATTATATTATGTTTATTTATACTGAAACACATTAAAATGTTAGCAATAATTAAATTGCAAAGCAGGCGTTTAAAAAAAAGTTCCCCCTTTCAGACCTTGTGGTCTATAGGGCAGATGATGTAAAGGTCATCTGATTCTGTGGCCTACGGTTAACGAGGGTGTCATGTGGCCAGCACAACGACCAACCGCCTTTACTTTTCCCCAACTAATGTCAGGTACCCGTTAGAGCTGGGTAGACTCAAGGGCGCCCGAAAATCCCGAAATAAAAATCTCAGTCTTCACCAGGATTCGAACCCGGGACCTCCAGTACGGAAGCCAAACGCTTTACCGCTCAACCACCGCGCCCTCGCGTTTTAAAAAAGTAGATCTTTATTTATTTTGGCCCAAATCAAAGTTTCAGCATTATTTTCCGAGAGATTGTGACGATGGTCAGTAATAATTTGTCCTCCTACAGAATTAACTCTTTCTTATGAACAATTTGCTGCCTGAATTACAAGCAAATTCCTAGCTGCTCTGGCCAAAAGTGGAAAAATATTAATACTTTTAAAATGTTTCGATTTACAACTGCTTGCTTCGAATACAAACTGACTTCATCCTTAATTTGCTCAGAAATGGTGGAAATTTTGTTGATTCTGGTATCTCCTTGAGCATCATGCACTTTCTTGAACATTGAATCCATAAGGCTTCCCCTATTCCTGTCTTGAACAAGACTTTCACGTGGCAATTCATCAGAATTTTTGCCAATTTTGCTTCCGTCAGAGTTAGCCAATATTGTCTCTACAAATAAGACAGCTTTTTTAGTTTCAGCTTCTGAAAATAAGTAGTGTTTAAATCTTGGATCAATGAATGTGGCTGCCAGGAGATGATCCATTGTCAAATCAAATCTTGCTCCAAGTTGTTTCAATAGCTCATCTCGAAATTGTTGGAGACCTGTCTGTGATTTGGACACTAACTCTTCCTTCAATGTAAAAATGCAAGGATAGATCAAACTTATGCTGACATTGGAATCAGCACTCAAAACTGTTGTTGCTTCTGCTGTTGGTCTTAGAATTGGAAGAGAAGCTTTCAGAGTATCTTGTAAAGTTTGTGTTAATGGTTTTGGTGGATTTCTTGCACATTTCTTTTTAACACCACATTCTACAAGTGCAAGAGAGACAGGAACCGAGTTTTGGTCAATCCATTCCAGCAAATAATATGTACTATTGAATCTAGTAATAACATCTAAAGGAGGCTTTGATTCCTTCATTCATTGATCAGTTTGATATTTGGACAACATAGTTAGACCAACAGTTGATGAATGAAAAAAAGCCAGCAATCCTGTGAACATGACTGATTAGGTTCTGAATGATTTTTTGAGCATCTAAAGCAGCATTGATTGAAAGTTGCACACCAAAACCGAGCTTGAATTATCCACAAAAAAAAGCATTACTTTTTTTGAAAATATTCGAACATTCGAAAATTTAAAATAATTTCGAACCGAATTCGAATATTCTTTTAATATTCGAAATTCGAATCGAAAATCGAATATTCGCAGGTCCCTAAATAAAGTATAATGAGGCTGTTTGACAATAAAGTATAATGAGGCTGTCTGACAATAAGTATAATGAGGCTGTCTGAC
>JADKLZ010000003.1:56092308-56124429 GCA_021533235.1 Biomphalaria straminea
ATGAGGTGTAAACTGGGGCGTGAGTGTCACCACGGAGGCGTGACACTAGAGTTGGGTGGAGTCATGGGCGCCCTGAAAATCCCGAAGTTCAAAACCCAGTCGTCACCGGGATTCGAACCCAGGACACCACTCAGCCACAGTGCCAGTGCCCCCTCCCATAACAAAACATGAAATGATGAAAAAATATAACGAATTTAGTGAACATTATAGTAGTAATTAACTAATTTTTTAAACCGAAAAAAGGTAAATAATTATTATAATATTAAGATATCTATATTAAGATATATGTAAAGTAAATGTGGAGTTCTCCTTATATAAGCCCTTTCAAAGATTTTGTAAAATATTTCGTTTGTTTGTGTCTTGTGCTTATCTTAACAAATCATAACAAATGCAGCTAAGTAACTATAAACCCTTGTACTTATAACACACAAAGTTTGTCCACTTAATGAGTTACAAAGTATCTGCCTTAAGTACACAAACCACGACACTCGAAGCAAGGAAAGTAATCAGTAGGAAAGAGCACCGAACCAACTATAGCTGCGAGAAGAAGGAGATCTATCTGTTACTGAGCACACCTACTCATTCCATGTATGCGGCCGGCATTTTAAAGCGAGGATTGAACTTTACAGTCATCTTCATGTTTGTGGGAAATAAAAAATAAGCTCATCTTCGAACACGAATGAGGATAATAAATATATATATATGAGGGCGAGGTGGCTGAGTGGTAAAGCGCTTGGCTTCCGTACTGGAGGTCCCGGGTTCGAATCCTGGTGAAGACTGGGATTTTTATTTCGGGATTTTCGGGCGCCCTTGAGTCCACCCAGCTCTAATGGGTACCTGACATTCGTTGGGGAAAAGTAAAGGTGGTTGGTCGTTGTGCTGGCCACATGACACCCTCGTTAAACGTGGGCCACAGAATCAGATGACCTTTACATCATCTGCCCTATAGACCACAAGGTCTGAAAGGGGAACTTTTGTTTATATATATATATATATATATATATATATATATATATATATATATATTGTGTTTTAAGAAATTCAGGGACAAACCGTTGTCGACGTCATAAGCCTACGTATGTTAAAGGATGGAAGTATCTCGGTGACGCTTTGATTGTTTTTTTTTCGGCTATTGGATCCTGTATCACTGCTACTACGAATCTGATCATTTATTGCCTCACGACACGTATCCTAATCATTCAAAATTCTTTAATTAAAAACCTGGCTTTCCAGCCAATTCCCAGCAGACGATACATCACACAGCAAACGATGTGGAGATAATTAGATTATATATAAAACTAGCCTATTCCTTACTACACTAGGGTTGAAATATTTGGTTTACATGTTTATTTGACACCAAAAGAAAATCCGCTGCCGAGGACAGACGCAAAAATCGAAAAGACAATCTAAATCGACCACCTGCGGACAAGGTTATGCTCGCCGTGGGTGTGGCGAAGTATTTAGGTCACAGCTGGGGCTGCGCATCCACGGGGAATATTGCATTCCGCACTAATCTTCGGACTGGAAGACAAGCCTTTTTTATTATTAGGTGTCCATTTAGCCTTCCTGCAAAATTTTCTAGATAACCCTTCCCTCTTCAAGCCTAAATATAAATAAACTTTATTGTATTCATAAATCTAAAACCGATTTTTATATTTATGAAGAAATAAATAAAGCACTTGTAATTTCAACTTTTTGTACTGTTCATGTGGGTTAAAAGTATATCTGCAACTATGACTTTATAATTTATTAACTCCAGCAAGTATATTACAACATTACAGTGTATCTAATCATGAACTATATACAACCCCTCAATAACTTTCGCCGCTGAACAGTATTATATGGACTAGATGTAGATACGTTTAACTTGTTTGTCTTGTGTGTTATTGTAAACAAATGTATAATCTGAAAAAAAAAAAAAAAAAAAAAACAACTGACCTTTAGAATAATGAACACATAATAAGTTCAAGGAAATTTACACAGCCCTAAAGTACACCCTAGAAGAGAACTTGGGTCTCAGAATCAAATGGGGTAAGGAAAGAGGTATAACAGAGTTTAGGGATTCCTTCATAAACCTTCCCTATAAGCACATCGCGCCCAGGGCTAGGGAAATAACATATAGGCTCATTTTTGGCATGACACCTGTTGGGCGCAAGAAAGTAAATATTTTAGAAATCTGTTGTAAATGTCAAATTTGTAACATGTCAGTGGAAATGGAAGAGAAACATTTGTTTCTGGCTTGTCCTTTGTTTTTTAAAGTTAAAACTACTGTTAAACATTTGTTGGATGCTAATTGTGAGCTAGATGTGGATGTAAATCTGGCGATCCTTTTAAACAAGGTTCCTAAATTACGTAATAAGGCACTTGGGAATTTTAATCTCATTATTTTGGCAGAGTATAGGAAACTTGTTTGGAATACTAGACTGAAAATTGTCATAGATAAAAAAAAAAACTTCGTTCCTGATGGCCTTGAGATTATGTTTAGACAAATTATAGACTTTGAACTAGAGAACCTAGGGAGAATATAAAGGATGATATGCATATTGAATGTTTATAAGAACGCTTGGGAGTATATTTTTATATGCCTGCCGGTTTTATGTATGATTTAGTGTATGTGGAAAGGCAATTTGTGGGATATATGTATGTGATACCACAGTAATGGTTTTCTAATCGCAAATTTATTAGACTCAATGGAATTATTAACATAAAATAACTATCTAACTTGTATTAGGATGTATTTGTATGTGTTCTTGGGTAGTAACTTAATGTATTGTTTTGTAGCCCTTTGATCCATGTGTAAGATAATGATGCGTATGTATCTAAGATGATTGTTTAGATATATCTAGTTTTGATGTGTGGGTATGCATGTATTAGGGTGTAAATATTGGTGTGTATTTGTCTTTATTCTTGGTTAGTTATCCTTTATCTGATGATATGCTAAATCCTTGTAACAATTTTCTGTCTCTGATGGTATCAATGGTGATGTAGTATATCTTTTATATACTATGTATAAAATTATATGATTAAAATTATATATTATATATTTTTATAATTTTATTGATATTATTTTTGTAACTTTGTAAAGTAATAGTCTGACCCATTGGAGGGGTTGCATGGAAAGGTTGGAGAGGCTCATGGAGCTTTATTTGTACTGGGGACTATTTAAAAAAAATGCATTATACAAATCACTCACAGATATTATTTTTTATCTTTTCAGTCTGTGGTGATTCTAACAGAACTCCAGGACCTCTCGGTGTCAACTGGTGAAGATTAGTTGTCCCGGGACTTCATTGGGGAAAAAATTATCGCCAGACCAGACAAATTGTAAAGAATAACCAATCATAGATTATATGTAGTCCTCTAAACTCCTCATGAGCTCACTGTATTGCTGCTGGGCCTCAGCCTTGGGTTGACAAGTTACCATCAAGAAATCATACCGGTCCGTCCACTAGTAGAGTACTGCAACGTCCAGGAACATTGTTGATCAGCCCAACTTTTCAGCGTAAAGTGTTGGACACTGGTCTAGTGCAAGAAGTTGGTTAAGTCAACTTTGTGACATATCAAAAACTTTGATCGCGTCTACAACAAAAGACAGTGTTTATAGGGTGTATACGAACTCTAAAGTGTCAAGAGCAGTACGGAACAAACATTTCATATTTCTTGGAACCTTTGGGCTTCCATAGGAAATATAGCCAGATCCTTCCGAAAGGATCCCAATAACTACAACGAAAGACGATGAACATCCCAGTGACGGTCAAGTTTGGACAGTTTATGAACAATTTTAACGTGAACGGTTGTATAAACTGTAAAAATGTTTTAATGGCAATGTAATCTCTTCAGTACTGAAAAAAAAAAAAACTGACCTCACAGATACCTTCAAGGCCCTTGGCATTCCTAGGAACATTATCGTTGTCTGTCAGAGGGCGGTACTACTGTAGACCTGCCACATCACCAGAAAACTCCTCAGTGGAAACTGATAAAGGGACAACGATGAATTTTGTTTCCCTTTAACGAAACTCGACCCTGGCTGCGCCAGAGAAAGAATACTCGTTCTTTTATCATAATAATAATATATAGCTCCTCCTTCGTGTACGAAGATGAGCACATTTCTCATTTCCTATGGACTCGAAGATGGCTGTGAAGTCCAATCCTCGCTTTGAAAAGCCGGCCGCATATGTGGCATGGGTGAGTTTTGTCAGTTGCAGATAGGCCTGTTTTTTCTCTCTGCTTTCTATTGGTTCGGCGCTCTATCGCACTGGCCACTCTACTTGCTTCAAATCTTGAGACTCCGAGACTCACAGCTTCTCGCCATGCGGAGCGATCTAGAGCTAGTGCTTCCCAGCCATGAATGTCGATACCGCATTCCTTGAGGGAGCTCTTGAGGGTGTCTTTGTAGCGCTTGTATTGGCCACCTTGGGAGCGCTTTCCTGTACATAACTCTCCATACAGAAGTCTCTTGGGAAGGCGATTTTCTGGCATGCGGACTACATGTCCCGCCCATCGTAGTTGGGACCTTTTTACTGTCGCATTAATACTGTGCATGTTGGACAGCTTTAAAATTTCTGTGTCTGGTATGTGGTCAGACCAACGCACCTTATGGATACTCCTTAGACAGCGTAGATGGAAGGAGTTAAGCTTTTTGGTGTGGCGGGAGTATAAAGTCCATGACTCTGATGCATATAGGAGTGACGGGAGAACAACAGCACTGTAGACTTTCAATTTTGTGGTTAAGCTGAGTCCTCTCCGTTGCCACACTTGTTCTTG
The DNA here is from genome assembly GCA_021533235.1 of Biomphalaria straminea. Classification (NCBI taxonomy): domain Eukaryota; kingdom Metazoa; phylum Mollusca; class Gastropoda; family Planorbidae; genus Biomphalaria; species Biomphalaria straminea. The sequence goes on from JADKLZ010000003.1 coordinate 56,097,073, forward strand.
AAGTCTGCCAAAAGCAGCACTGGCACGAGCAATACGGAAGTCAACCTCATCATCTAGGTTGGCGCTTGCTGATATGGTGCTTCCCAGATATACAAATTTTTTGACATTTGCTAGTTTCTGACCATCTATGAGAATGTCTGGTTCTGTGACAGCTTTATTTGGAGGAGGTTGATGCAGCACTTCTGTCTTTTTAACATTAATGGTGAGTCCAAAATTTGTGCAGGCATTTGCGAAGAGGGACAGGCTCTTTTGAAGGTCTTCTTCGTTTGCAGCGTTTAGGGCACAGTCATCTGCAAATAGCAGGTCTCTGATACAGTCGAAGTTCACCTTGGTCTTTGCCTTGAGTCTCTGAGCATTAAATAAGCTTGCATCGGTGCGATACCGTATGTCAACTCCAAAACTTTCTTTGCAGAAGGCATCTTTCAGCATGGCGGTGAACATTAAGCTGAAAAGTGTTGGAGCCAGCACACAGCCCTGCTTCACGCCATTTGAGACAGGAAAAGGCTTGGAGTAATCTCCGTTGTCTTGGACTCTTGCTTGCATGTTTTCATGGAATTGGCGCACCATTGTTATGAATTGGTCAGGGCAGCCAAATTTGGACATGATCTGCCAAAGGCCTTCACGACTGACATTGTCAAAAGCTTTAGTCAGGTCTATGAAAGCAGTATAGAGATTTGAGTTTTGTTCTCTACATTTCTCTTGGAGTTGGCGGACTGCAAAGATCATATCAATCGTGCCTCTACCTTGCCTGAAGCCACATTGACTTTCCGGAAGTAGGCCAGTTTCTAAGTGGTGTTGTAATCTGTTTAAAAGCACCCTAGCCAGAATCTTGCCAGCAATGCATAGGAGGGATATGCCACGATGATTGTCACATGACTGCCTATTACCCTTTCTCTTGTAGAGGTGAACGATGGAGGCGTCTTTGAACTCTTGTGGTAGAGTCTTTTGCTCCCACATTATCTGGTAGAGTTCTGTTAGTTTAGCAGTAAGCTCTGAGCTGCCAAGTGAGTAAATTTCAGCAGGAATGGAGTCTGGCCCCGGTGCCTTACCCATTGAGAGATTTGATATTGCTGTCGTTACTTCATTTAGACGGGGAGGGTCAGCAAGTGAGTGATTTATTGGGATTTGTTCCAGGCGTGTGATTGCTTCGGTACTAATGCTTGACGGACAGTTAAGGACTGTGCTGAAGTGTTCAGCCCAGCGAACAAGTATGTCCTCCTTGTCTGTTAGGAGTTTGTTTCCATCAGCACTGAGTATGGGGGATGAGCCAGTTTGCTGAGGGCCATAAAGAGCTTTTATTGAGTTGAAAAACATTTTTGCGTTTTTACTGTCAGCATAGGACTGGATTTCATCTGCTTTTTTGCTGTACCATGACTCCTTCATGTGTCTCAGGTTTCGCTGGACCTCTCTTTTGGCAATAGTGTAGCGTTCTTTGATTTGAGGGCAATCTGGATTACACAGGAGGGCCTTAAAGCAATGTTGCTTGTGTGTTAGCATCTGTTCAATTTGCAAATTATTTTCGTCAAACCAATCTTGGTGCTTGCGTTTTGGCTGACCGAGGGCGCTGCTGGCCAGAGAGTACACTGAATCCCTTAATTTATTCCAGCTGTTTTCCACATCATTGGTCATGTGAAGGGTTTTAAATTCACTGTCTATTTTGTTGATGAGCTCTTGTTTGATTTCTGGGATTGTGAGCTTACCAATATCTAGGCGCTTTGCATGCTTGCATTCTTGGGGCCGCCTAGGTGGTTTTATGCATATTTTAAGCTTGGATAAGATTAAGCGATGATCAGTCCAACAATCAGCTCTGCATAATGCTTTGGTGACTTTAACGTCTTGCCTATCAGACTGTCTGACAATGATGAAGTCTATTTGATGCCAATGTTTAGACCTGGGATGCATCCATGATGTCTTTTTTCTGTGAGGTAGCTGGAAGAGCGTATTTGTTATTGTTAGCTTGTGGGCTGAGCACATTTCAAGTAGCAATGCACCATTGCTATTGCAGTGACCGATTCCGTGTCTGCCCAGAACATTACTCCAGGTTTTCCAATCAGAGCCTACTCTGGCATTGAAGTCGCCCAGTATTATGAGTTTGTCTGTTTTGGGCGTTTTGATTATTGCAGAGTTCAGATCCGAGTAGAAGTTCTCCTTAATGTTGTCCTGGTTGGACATAGTTGGGGCGTAGGCACTTATTAGAGTTGCATGACGCCTTGAGGTCAGGGGTAAGCGTAATGTCATTAAACGGTCATTTATGCCTTTTGGTAGTCCTGCTAACTTGTTGACTAACTTGGATTTCACCGCGAAGCCAACACCAGCTTCACGTCTCTCCTCGCTATTTTTGCCGATCCAGAAGAACGTGTAGCCTGCGCCAACTTCTGTTAACTGTCCTTCTTCAGCAAAACGCGTTTCACTCAGGGCAGCAATATCTATATTGTATCTGGCTAGTTCTCTTGCCACAAGGGCAGTACGCCGTTCAGGACGATCTGTTTCAGCACGGTCAAGAAGAGTGCGGACATTCCATGCGCCGAGTGTGAGTTCATGTGTTTTGAATTGTTTTTTCTTGAGGTTTGTGTTTGATTTTGATTTGTTTTTCCCGCATTTGTGGGATCCCCGCCAGTCGCGGGAGACTGGCCAGGGTCATGGGGGACAGGCAATGTTTAGGGCACCTTTTCTAGCCCCTTCCTCATGCTTAGGAGGTAAGCAGTGCATTCCTAAAAAGGGCTGCTTAGACGCTCAGACGGCTGCCGAGTTCCAGTGCTGTCCCAGTCACTGTCAAGCGACCACATGGTCTGGGCCGCCTACGTGTAGGTTTGTGGCTATGGCTGCAAGTGTATCCACACCTGCCACTTCGCCACTTGCCTATCGCCGCAGGGCTTTTTGATTGAACAGAATAGGGTTAGGCTGCGCCAGAGAAAGAATACTCGTTCTTTTATCATAATAATAATAATAATCTTTATTGTCCGTAAGGAAATGTGTCTTACAATTTGTGCATTATACAAAACAAAACATTATTTTAAAAAAATGTACATTCACACCAGACTCACTCACAATTTACATATGAAAAGTTTACATAAGATTGGTTCTATTTGATCTGATTGCCAGAGGAACAAAAGAGTTTTTGTGTCTGTTTGTCTTTGCTATCGGTGTCTTGTATCTCTTTTGTGATGGTAAAATAACAAAATCCTGACCCAAAGGTTGATTTTTTTATTTCTAGAATCTTCTTAGATTTTGTAAGGATGTTTGCCTCAAACAGCTGCCCTAATGGGGTTTGTTTTTTGCCAATGACTTTAACAGCAGCATTTAGGATTCTCTGGAGTTTTTTTTTCTTAGTGCTTAGATTGCCATACCAGGCAGTGATATTGAAATGTAAAATATTGCCGATGTAAGCGTGATAAAACATAGCCAAGGCCTTTACGCTAGTATTAAAAGAGGACAGTTTTCTCAGTAATCGTAATCTTTGCTGCCCTTTTTTGCTGATATAATCTGTATTTGCTGTAAAATTGAATTTATTGTCTAGGATAGTACCAAGGTATTTAAAAGTTTGCACTATTTCAATGGTCTCTCCAGCTAAAGTTACAATATCATTTTCCTTCTTTTCCCTACGAAAATCGATAATACTTTCTTTGGTTTTTTTTTTTTACATTTTAATAATAAAAAATTATCTTTACAGTACCTTTCAATGTGGTCTATTTCTCTACAATACACGTTTACGTCTGAACTCTCTGAGAGCAGGGCAAGAAGAGCTGCATCATCAGCGAATTTTGTGAAAGAGCAAAAAGGACTATGGGATTGAAAATCATCGGTGTACAATAAAATAAGGTAGCTATGTCTGTCCACTGTTAGAGTACTGCAACGTCCAGGAGCATTGTTGATCAGCCCAACTTTTCAGTGTAATGTGTTGGACACTAGTCTAGTGCAAGAAATTGGTTAAGTCAACTTTGTTATATATCAAGAACTTTGATCGCGTCTACAACAAAAGACAGCGTTCACCCTGATTGTCAAGCTTGCACTATTTCTGACCGATGTTAACCTTAATTGTGAAAAAATGAGTTTAAAAAACAAACTATGAATTTATAATTGATGAACTCCAGTGGATATATTACAATGAACAATGTATTTGAATATGAACTGTTCACAACTTCTCAGTAACCTTGACTGCTCAACAGGGTTGGGATGTGAATGCCTGATCTGTCAACCGGTACACACATCAACACAATCAGTGAAAGCTATAAACAATTTTGGCTCTTCGCTCTTTGGAAAGAACATGAAAAACTGTTGTTGTTTCGCTCATGCTACTATATCTGCAACTATGACTCTATAATTTATGAACTCCAGCAGGTATATTACAATGAACAGTGTATTTAATCATGAACTATATACAACCCCTCAATAACCTTCACTGATCAACAGTATTATATGGCCTGGACTTGGATACGGTAACCTGTTTGTCTTGTGTGCTACTGTAAACGAAAGTATAATCTGAATAAACCATTTAAAAAAAAATATGTCAGCTACTACAGCTAGCCCTAACACAGATGTGTATATACATGCACAAACTGTTGCTAACTCTGCCACTTCAGATTCTGCCCAAAACCAGTGACGTATTTTGGGGCATTCATTGTTTTTCCGAGACAGAAGGAGCCATATTATGTATATGTAGACTGTATCTACCCAATATCAATTGTTGCTCGGTGGTACGAGTCCACCAAACAAAACGGTATGAGACAAAAAAAAAAGAAGCATAAGCCCATACAATTTTTTTAAAAATTTATTTAAGGGAGTAGGCCCTGCTCGTCTTCAGTCTTGCACCCTGGCAAATCCGGCCTCGCTCTGAAGACAGCTCTAAACGTTCATGGTTCAGTACAGATCAATATCCTCATTGTTAACGCCAGAATGACAAGAACGCTGTATAGAGGGAGATAATTCACAGCATGGCTTGATAGGCAGGTAACTCCAGTTGGATTCCTGAACTAGAAAAAAAGGGCCACATTGTAATTGACATTGACAGACAGAGAACAGTGGCGGAAAGGAAAGTGAATGAAAAAAAAAGGGGTGGGGTGGGTGTGGAAGATTAGTTTTGTAGTGCAATTGAAGAAGAAAAATTGGAAATTTTCAAACTGGAGGAAATCGAAGAAGAAACAATGAATTGAGGCTCTAGCGAGGGGGCTATAAATACATAGCTGTTGTCAGACTAAAAGAATGCGATTGACTTTAAAGAAAAGTATATCGTCTTATGGGTTTAAAAAAATGGAGTCTTTGCAGGGGCGTAGTTAGGTTGGGGGAGGAGGAAGAGAATTTTAAAATACCCAAAGAGACCAAGTATCCCCCAGCCCTCTAGCTACGCCACTGTGTCTTTGGGGCATCTGGTTAACAAATTACGGTAATTTAATATCTTATGTTACTTTTCGACAGTATAATAATGATGGGCATATATGCCTGTAAAATATAACTACAGTCGATACACTGAAATTAGTAGTTATGTAGGGATCTATCGAGCTGTCATCTTTTCTACATTGCTCTATGCCTCAGAAACGTGGACAGTGGACAGAAAACATGCAAATAAACTGAATCACTTCCACATGACATGTCTGAGAAAGATACTGAATGAAAAATGACAAGACAAAATATCAGACACTGAAGTCCTTCGAAGAGCAGGTCTGCAAAGCTTCCACATAATCCTGATACAGCCCCAGCTGCGATGGTCAGGACACGTCTGCAGAATGGAAGACCACCGCTTTTCCTAAACGACTCTTGTATGGCCACCTAAGCGAAGGGAAGCGCTCGCAAGGTGGTCAAAGAAAACGCTTCAGGGACACCCTCCAAGCTTCTCTGAAGGCGTTCAGCATTGACCAAGCCACATGGGAGACAGAGGCACATGACAGAGCATCATGGCGTCGGGCTGTGAAATCTGGCGCACAGGTTGCTGAGAAAAAGAGAACAGCGCTGGCAGAAGGAAAATGCCAGAAAAGAAAAGCAAGACTAATGACACTAGCTTCATCCGAAATAACCCGCCAAGTGTGCAGCCGAGCATTCCGGGCTAACATAGGTCTGTGATAATTCTATGCACTATTAAAAAAATCTAGCTGATTTATTTCCAGAAATACAGTAGAGAAAAGTGCGATATCTTTTTTTTTAAAGAAAAATAATTAAAATGTATGTTAAAGGTTTTGAGTTAAAACTAGCTCTAAATTTGCTGTTAACATTTATTTCTTGAAGTCCCAAGTGTAATTAGAGGTAGGCTCGTGTGGCGGGTTGACTGACCTTTCAAACAAATTTACATAATTGATTCTTGTCTAAGGTCAGCCAGTGTCCATTTTCAGAAGCAAAAATATTTTCTTATTGTGCTTCGGAAGAGAGAGGGAGGGACAGAGGCGTAGATGTGGTGTGGAATTAGAGGAGGGAGTTGAAAAATCCCCACAGGCAGGGCCGATCGTAGGCCTATACGGCCGCAGTGGGCCCCGCACTTTTATAGATCCCGGGTGAATTCTATGCCTAAATTATTAAATTAAACCATTTCAACTTATTAATAAAGGGTTTCTGGAATTCTCCTGACATTGTAAAATATACGAAAAAGTCACGAAAATCTGAAATTTTTAAAATCTTCTGAAAACTGATGTAAATCTCCTTAAAAACATACAAAATTGTCATTTCTGGTTGTTATTCAATCTGGAAAACGCCAATCCTACTAGCAATTAAAAAAAAAAAGGTATTTTCTGCTTTCATTCAATAACATGTACTAATAAGACAAAGTTTAATAGTAAATCTAAAAGGCAAATCTTAATGTTTATCTCCTCTCTTATTAGAAAACTACCTTCTACTGTAGATGGATATAAAAGTAATTTTGACAGTGATTTTCAACTTAGTCAAGTATGAATAAAATGCAAAGAAGAATGTATTTTCTAATACAAAATCTTAATTTTCTTTTATTATCCTCATCACAAACCAGAATAGGCCCCCAGGCCATCACTTGAGGGGATCCCTCAAATGAGTGTTCGAATTTTTTTTTACATTAAGTATTACATATTAAGCCATTATCATGTCATGATGTCAAATGTCAAGATGCAGGGGCCCCTAACTAAGTCACCCCCCCCCCGGGCCACAAAAGGTGGCAAATTCCTAGTTACGCCACTGGAGAGAAAAAGACGATGCTTTCAGTTGAAATATAATTGTCATCATATGTAGTGAGTATGTTTCGTTTCAGGCCTCTATTTACCATGGGCAGAGAAATGTGGGAAGGAGGAGGAGTGGAGGAGTGAATGTTTCTTTGATTACACTTCGTGCAAAAATATATTTCGTATCAAAGAATTGTTACAGTGCGTATAAATTATGGGGGGAAAAAAAGTTATGTAGGTGGCCTGTGACCAAAATAACTCCTAGAATAATTAAAACTATGCAGTTTTAACGCAAAAACAAATATAATGAACATTATTGTTATTCAATAAGGAATGCACACAATATGCATTAAATAAACAAAATTAGCATAAACTAAGAGTCAATCATATACAAAACACAATTATTTTGAGGATTGTCATTTTCGCCATAAATGTTGGTATTTAAAAAAAAATATTGATGTGTATAGAAATATAACAACTGAAGTATAAACAACGCTTTTTAAAAAAAAAAGCTTATGGAATTTAAAGAACCGCACAAATACAGCAATATCTCTCAATACTAAAGGATTTTTCTAATTTTCTATATTAAACAAAATTGATTAATTTATTATCACTAATTAATTAACTAATTAGTTGATTTTTTAAATAGATTCTTTCGAAATTGAATATTTCTGCAAATTTTCAACTTGATCCGAAAATGCTAAGTGGGAGGAATAACTGGTTCAAGATTTTTACGAGACAGACAGACAGACAGAGTGAGTTGATATAAAATTTGTAAAAAAAAAAAAAAGTAAGTGGTTTGAGTGCTGAACTGTCGTTCGGACTAATCGTTGCTCCCGGTTTGAAACCCTGCCCGCTCCGTTCCCCCATCTACTGCAGGAAATAAATTATCTTCAACTCTGAAAGAACATCCGAAAATTTAAAACATTATACAAACCTATTACAAGTCTCGTCTCATACGCCAGAGATGCGCTTTGCTGATTGATAATCTCAATATATCCCCGTAGTTTTGGTTGTAAGTACCTTGACGACGAAAGCCATGATGTTAAAGAGTTTTGTATCAGATGATTTTAATTTGTAAAAGTTAATTAAAAAATAATGGATAAGCTTCTTCGGGAGTGTTTTAGCTAAATGTGATAAATCATATCAACATTCATTTCACGAGAGTTTGAAAACACATTGTTTTTCTCTTAATAACTAGTGAATGGTACATTAACTCTTTCTCCCTAACTGACGTTACCAACGTTGATTCCAACAGAAAGTGGTAAATAATTACGGAAAGAAAGAGTTAAAAAAAGCATCCTTTTACCCCCCTCCCCTCAAAAAGAATCCTGGATAAGCAAATGTATAGATCAACTACATTTTTTAATATTCCAATGTATTAAACTCGAATCAAATAGCCTTACATTCGGAAATTCCCGAACGGTATAAGCGAAGTCGATTGTATAAGTGAAACATACTGTATAATGAAGTATTCGGTATAAGTATAAGCAGTTGCGTCACGAGGGTCGGTGTCACCCGGTGCGGTAAGCTCGAGGTGTCACCCCCCCCCCCGGAAAAAAATCTTCCCCTCAAAAAAACAAACTTTCTTTATTTTTAACAATAAAACTGTAAGCTAATTAATACAACACATATTAAAGTCAAATAGAATTAAATTAACAAGGGTTGGGATTTATAGATACTAAATTGTGAGAACAATTTGAGGCAGTAATTATTGTTTTTTAAGTTGCATTTTGGAACAGTGCATTTTTTTCACTTTGGTGTCACCCCCTGGTGGGTGTCACCCGGTACGGTTCGCACCCCAGCATCTGTCTAGTGACGCCACTGAGTATAAGTATGGTACAAGGGAAGCCTACGTTATAGATTATAGGTGATGTCTATGGTATATGTAAAGTATATAGTATAAACGACGTTCACACTAAAGGCGATGCCTACGATATAAGCGAAGTTTAAGGTATTACAAAAGTCCACAGTATAAATGTAGTCAACACCGATAGTGTAGTCTACGCCGTTAATGAAGTCTATGTTGTCAGAGTGCTTACATCGTTAGGTTAGTGTAGTCTACGATGTTAGTGAACAGTTAGTGTAGTCTACGTCGTTAGTGAAGTCTATGTTGTCAGAGTTCTCTACATCGTTAGGTTAGTGTAGTCTACGATGTTAGTGGCGTCTACGTCGTTAATGAAGTAGACGTTGTCAGAGTGCTCTACATCGTTAGGTTAGTGTAGTCTATGATGTTAGTGAACAGTCAGTGTAGTCTACGCCGTTAGTGAAGTCTACGTTGTCACAGTGCTCTACATCGTTAGTTAGGTTAGTGTATTCTACGATGTTAGTGGCGTCTACGTCGTTAATGAAGTCTACGTTGTCAGAGTGCTCTACATCGTTAGGTTAGTGTAGTCTATGATGTTAGTGAACAGTTAGTGTAGTCTTCGTTGTTAGTGGCGTCTACGTTCAAGTACGTTGATAGTGTGGTCTGATGTAAAGGCTAAAGATCTGTTAGGGAACTTTTTACCTTCTCCCTAGCCTATCAAGTTTGCCTCCCTCGCTGTGCGGCGCCCCCTTTGAACGTCATCAATTGTGGCGGTAAACAACAACAAGCCACCAGCGATCAGGGCGACGCCAGGGCGTTAATGAGAGGTCAGTGGACATCGGTCACTTCCGGCTTTGTTGACCCGTTGCCAGCAGACGTGAAAATCGTGTAGAGAAGAGTATCTCGTTAACCAGACAAAGTACTTTGGAAGGGGTGAAGAGGGAGTTGGCTGGTAGTCTACAATCTAGTAATTAATTGTTATGGACTGTCGTTCTTGCTTTCTTTTTCCTGTTTTTCGTTTTTTTTCTCTCCTTTCTTTTATTTCTTTTCTCTGTTCTGTCTCTTTTTTTTTTTCGTCACTTTTATTCTCTTAATTTTTCTCTTTTTTTTTCTTCTTTTTTTTTTTCGTTCTTCTAATCTTTCAAGTCGTACATTGCTTGCACGTGTGGTATGCCCTCTGGACTATCCATAGATGGTCCTGTGTTTGAATCCTGACCTTGTTTTTTTTTCCTCTGTTTATTGATTTAAAAAGCTTATATTTAACTCACTCCGTCTTTTTGTCTGACTGGGTGGAATCTATTTCTCACACTAAGTTTTCTCGGATTAAGTTGAGACTTTCATTGTCGATGATAACACACGAATCTATAAAATAAACCAATTAGTTAATCAATGTCTCGTAATAATAAATTTTTTTTATCTTGAAAAGATACCAAGATAGGGAAAGTAAGCCGTTTGTAGAGAATTCGGTAGTGCGCTTAAAATTTCAAACTAACAATAGACTTTAAAAAGCTTCTATTTTTATAAGCACTTTAATAACTCAGTGGCAAACACGTCGGCCTTATATTGTGCAAGCTGGAGTTAGAATTCAGACTAAAGTAACTTTTTACAAAGCTTATACCAGCTTATATCATTTTGCCTAAAGAGAAAGAAAGATGAAAAAGGACGGGTCTGAGAATAAACAAGATAGTAGGAAGGGGGGTAGGTCTACAGACGTTATTAGTTCGAAAGCAAAGCTTTCATTCTGAGTGCTGCTCCATATAGAGTCCAGAGATGATGTAATTTATTTCTGTCTTCAAGAGCCAAAACGAGGCTGTATGAAGTGTGGATGCTAGACGCCTGGAATACGTTTTATGTCCGTCTTTACAAAGACCACATTACGGCCGATGCATTCCTATAAACATTGATCTAACTCTCCGAATATATTCTTCCCATTTCTCTCTCCGAGACTTGCACGAATGGTAATATTTCGTGAGAGAAGATGAATGGCTATTGAATTGGGACAATCATTTCCACGATGTCCAGTTCACGGTCACAAAAGATTTTAGTTTCTACATTCAGGACATTTCGGGGTGAATGGACGATCTTCATAAATATTACAGCACTTCAGAAAGCACCGAATATTGTATTAGAGATAAAATAAGTCTCTAGGGCTCAGATTAAAATTTTAAATTCACTTACGATATTGGCATTGTCGATATTATTTCAGAAGACGAAGCTCAGTATAGGAGTTCGATAAAAGACTTGACAAACTAAAACATTGACAACTTTTTATAACTGAATGTCGCAAAAAACAAAAGAAATCATAATGCAGTTGAGAAGGAACAAAAAAATTGATTCATGATATTCCAAATAAACAATAAGTTAACTCATACAGGTATCTGAGTGTCATTACAGAGTGTAGAATAAATGAGAATGGGACCAGCTCACATCCCAATGACAAGAAAAAGTACGCCTATTCTAAGCTATCTCGACATGACCAAATATAGAATGAGACAACATATGTTCCGGAAGGTTTAAGTCGGGATGAGCGAAACCTGCCCTTGTGGAGCATCACCAGAGAATGCTGACCATGTCCTTCAAAGCTGCAGACTATATCAAGAGGCCGGAACTAAACTATGGTCCCAAAACCCTCCTATAGAAGAAAAACTCTACGGAGAACTGCCTGATCTGGAAACCACTGCACAGTTCATCTCAGATATAGGATTACTGATCTGAACCTTCCGACATGTAAAATGAGAAGGAAGAAAAAAAGAACAAGCTTTTGTGGGAAAAACCTCTTGATCATCAGGCAAAGAAATTCTTAAATTGCTATTTCTATAAATTCTACAAAGCTTATATGAACACTGTCTGTCTAGTAAACTTTTGGTACACATTATTTCTCCTACACCCATTCGCGAATCAAATTAAAAAAAAAAACAAGATTACAAAGAGAGTTTGTGTGATACACAAACTCAGAGGCGGCCCCCGTCGGAGTCGGATCCCTGTCAGATCCACCTATTTGAAATATGTTTCGGATGTTCCTTCTAAGTTGAAAATAATTAACTTCTCGCTGGACGACGGAGGATTGCGAGAAGGGTATTAACCTGCCTTATCTTGATGTTTGCGCACTAGACTTTAGTTGGGATTTATCGTTGGTCCCTGGCTCAATCTCTGTATGCTCCCATCCTTAAACTATCGCAATATTTCTGAAAGAACAGTAAAGGTTAAATCATATTTTCAAAAGCCTTTAGTGTTTTTTTTCTAACCGTGACGGACAGATCAACCAACAGACAAAACGCACAAAAATATGTTTCTTTCATTCTAATGGGGGCACTAAACAATTTTTTTTAAAAATCTGATTTTTTTTTAAATTTAAGAAATTAGTTTAGAATCATGTCATTTCCGGGCTTTACGCTAGTACACGAAAGCCGCTGCTAAGAGTTCATTTTAAAAAATATGCGTGATATCTATATGTCCAGAGCATTTCTTATAGTAACGTTTCCTCCCTTACATTTACGTAATTGTTTTAGAATTGGTGTTTTGTTATTAAAAAATCGCTTGCATAATTAATTTTATAAATTAAACGGTTTGCTTTTAGAAAACTAAAAGTAGCCGTTGCACCTAAACTTTTCAAGCCGCATTTAATGGTGAAAAAATATTTTTCGTATCTCTTCTAGTTTTGACGCCCTGAGTGTGACATACGGACAGACGGACATTTTGCACAAACCTAATAGCGGCTTTTCCCCTTACGGGGGCCGCTAAAAATACTTGTTGTATATTACAAAACATTAATCAATACAACAACATGAAACAATTACTCAATTAATTGCTGGTAATTAATTATTTTTTTTTTATACCAACAAGGGAAATTAATTCTTCAGTATTAACAGATATGTCTACATATGTGGGGGTCTTGACCGTCTTGTCTCCTTAGATAATTGTACACATTATTTCTCCCACATCCAATTTCGGATAAAGTTGAAACTTTACACAATACAAAGAATGTACACAAATTATGGCGCAGTCAGACAGTCAGACAGGCAGACAGTCAGACAGGCAGATAGACGGAATGAGTGGATATAAGCTTTGTAAAAAAAAAGGTGTTTAAGTTTTGATATAAGGCAGCTTAAAGCTCATCTACAAAATGAAGGCATTGATTTGTCCTACTTGAGACTATCAACCTCTCCCAAGTCAAGCCTCGCTGGTGTCGTCATAACATCGTAATTGAAGGGCGACACGTCTTTCCCCAATCTATCCTGCGAGACCCCTTGTTACAGTTCAAACAAGTAAACAAAGGTTACGTCTTCCGGGTCAAATTAAGTCGGTGTGTGCGTGCGTGAGGTCAGGACAAGTAGCACCGTGCTAGAACTGTTTGCCAGGCCTCAAGACAAGACACCGAGCGTGTCCCCCCCCCCCCGCCTTTTACGTTTGTAGGTCAATAAGTAACTTGTAAAGTTGGATAGTCATTGTCCATATTGATTAAGCTAAGCGTCAACTTAGATAAAAGAGAGAAAGACAAGAATCTGAGATCGTCAATAGAAGGACGTAGGAAGGAAAGAAAGAGGAAGATCTAGTTGATAGAATGAACAGGGGGGTAAAGTAAATCTCAAGTTCGGCTCCAGAAATCAAAACAGAAGAAAGACATAGAGAAAGAAGAGAAGAAATAAAAAAGGGACATAACTACGGCATATTTTCTCCCCTTTCTGTGATATTCGGCGTTGCCCTGGGGCACTAGCCATATCCAGATCTGGTTCTGTACGGAAAGTCACGTATGGAGCCACCAAGTGGGTGAATGAAAACACTGAAATCAATACCGAGATTAAAGCCTTGCAAATTCGAGTCTTACCCCGTTTAAGAATGTTTTTTTTTTCCTCTCTTTTCTGAGTTTCTAAAATGATACCGCGATATTCAGTCCAAAACTTTCTAAAGAGGTTTTGTTCCGCTGAAGATCAACGTAACACCGAGTCAAAAGATGACGTCATTAAATTTGAAGTGGCCAATAAAGTAATAGAAACATCTATAAAAGGTTCTCAAATTCTTGAGTTTCGTGTAGGTCTCGTGTCAGAAATGTCATTGTTATAGATTGTTTTCAGATTCACACAAATATTATAAAGCTTGTCTTCGAGTGCGAAGATTAGTGAGGAATGCAGTATTTCCCGTGGCTACGCAGCCCAATACTCTGCCACATCTATCGCACATCTATCTATAGATTTTCTTTTCGCGTTTATCCTCGGCAGTGGATTTTCTTTTGGCCTCAAATCTGTATCCAGCGGCCTTTCTAAGTGATCAGCAGCTGTCTCGTTCCGAAGCCGCCTGCAGCCAGGTTCTCAGTTAAAGCAAGTCGACGCCTAAGATGGTCTTTATAGCGTGTCCTTGGGTCACCTCTGTTACGTGGACCATCTTTTAGATCACCAAAATGGACTACTTTTGGCATACGTTCATCCACCACATGGGATACGTGCCCTGCCTTGCGTAACTGTCGGACCATAAGAAGTCCCTCTATACTGTCCATACTGGCGTTCGCAAGGACATCTCTGTTTGTAGTGGGGTCTTGCCACCGTGAGCATCTTTGATAAAAGCGTTCAAGAAGTCTTTGCTTTCTGTATAGTAACTATGTTTCAGATCCATTTAGAAGTAACGAGAGCACCACTGCCTAGTAGACACTGATATTTGTAGGCAGGCGGAGCGATTTATTCCGTCAAACTCTTATTCCAGTCGCTGGAAAATCATCGCAGGTGGCATGACGTTGTTTTCTATCGAAATTAGGCCCCAAGCATAGACATAAATAAATATAGACTGGCCAATAAGAGAGTTTCATGCTGAATTGCAATGGGGTCCATTCACCAAACGTAAACAAACAACATTTTCATTATATGTTCTATACAAATTACGCAATCCGTAAGGGTGTCATGTGATACGTATTTTTCAATATTTTATCAATATTATATAAGACGTGACTAAATTTGTTTATTTACATTTGGTGAATGGACCCCATTGTGTGTACTTTATTTTTATGTCTAAAATTTTTGTTTAATCTCTAAGACTGAAGATCATGCGATTTTTTATATTTTTCATAATTCGGAAATCCGAATACAAATACATGTACACGTTTTCACGTTACATGAAGTTATTTCCTTTTTCCAGTCTATATTTATGTATGTCTATTGCCCCAAGTCATGCCAACCTGGAGTGTGTGTATCTGATACACCAATGAGTAGATATTTGGAGCTACTAACCAACGAGGAAATTAATCAACACCCCTAAAACTATATTAACATCTAACATTCTAACCTAATAATGAAAGCATATAGTGTTTTGATGTGGTAAATACATATAAATTTTTGCATAGGGAGGGAAGAATGTATGTCCCTTGGTAGCCAACGGGGTCTGTAATTGAAGTGAGTATATCAAGGCGATGAGCGATTGAAGTTTGTGATTGTTTTACACATAAAACGAAAAAACAAAGTAAAGTAACCCTTTCCGACCTTTGCGCTCTATGGGATAGATGATGTAAGGGTCATATATTTCTGTGGCCCACGGTTATCGAGGGTGTCAAGTGGCCAACACAACCTTTACTTTTCCGTCTCTGTCAGAATTCAAACCCCGGACCCGCCAGTTCGAAGCCGGGTGCTTTGCCGCTCAGCCATCGCGCCTCCTTTTATCCTTAAAGGTGAGACGATCCATTCATTCACTGATGACCATGTTGAATTAATGTTTTATATATATGTTATTGCTTGGTGAATAGTGCTTGTCTGAAATATTGATATACTATGGTATTTATTTACTATGACTATGTATTTGTTATAATTGTTCTCTTTATTATTATTATACTTATCAATAGTGGTATTCTTCAAATTGCATATTCTTATAATGTGTCCTTTAAAAAATAATTAATTAAATGTAACAAATACATTCGATTACAATGGCTCTAAATTAAGACAAAACAAACTAACAAATATAAGAACAAAAAAAAAATCCAGAAGGAATGAACGAATGAATAAAATAAAAAAGTTGTAGTAAAAATTTAGCCAAGAGGTCGTAGCTCCTGATTCTAGACGCTCATTAAGCTCAACATTTAAAAATTCACATTGCAAATTTTGGTATTATTCCCCTTGTGCTCTAGACTCTAGACATAAATGTTGTTTTTTTTTACACATTAGCTCTGGAGTTAGGAAAGAGAATTATAGAGAGCTAGACTAGAGTGACAGGTGCTTAAATAGGTTAGTCGGTTAGTCTCTTGAATCGATTAAAAAAAAAAAGATCTAGATAAACATTTATGATCATTTGGATTATATAATGGTGTTATTAGAATTATTGATATTATTATTGTTATTATAAAAATGAGCTAAAAGTTATTGTCTGTCACTGGCAGGAGCGGAAAAAGTTAAAGAGAAACAAAAAAAAATAGCGTTTGGTAGGCCATGGAGGCACGGTGGCTGAGCGCGTAAACGTTTGGCTTACGAATCGGGGGCCCCGGGGTTGGAATCCTGGTGAGGATTTTTATTTTCGGGATCTTTGGGTGCCTCTAATTCCATCTAGCTCTAATAGGTAACTTACACTAGTTGGGGAAAAGTAAAGGCGGTTGGTCGTTGTGCTTGGTAACATGAAACCCTCGTTAACCATTGGCCAGAGAAACAGATGGTCATTATCTGCCTTTCAGACAACAAAAGGGGAACTTTACTTTTTTTACTTTAATTTTTTTGATATGTCATAGTGGGTCTCAAAAGTTATACCGTTTTTTGTAGCTCAATAATGTTTGTTAGAACCATCAATTATTAGGCTCCATAAGTTTTAATTCTTTTTTTTTTAATAATTCTTGCAATATTTACATCTGGAGTTATTTTCTTTTTTGTTCAGAAAAAAATTACATCAAGAGATGACAAAGTAGAAACAGCTATAATACCCGGGGATGAATAGTGTAGTACGAACTCATTTGTTAATGTATCTGAACAAAAGAATGAAATCAAATATTTTTTAATAGGCCAACCTCAATGATTCTCGTTTTGTCTTGTGTCTATGTTTAAATAGATCCAGAAATATAAGCCTTAGAAGCCTTAACCATAATATATATATATATATATATATATATATATATATATATATATATATACAAGTCTATGGCATAAGCCCATAAACATAAATAAATATATAAATAAGAGAGTTTTATGAAATGAAAATGTACTTTATTTATGTCTATGAGTTTTGTTTAATCTCTAGGACTGAAGATCATGCAATTTTTTAATTTTTCATAATTCGGGAATCCGAATTCAATAAATATACATGTTTTCAAGTTACATGAAGTTAATTCCTTTTTCCAGTCTATAATTTAAATTATATATGTCTATGCATAAGCCTTATCTAAATACGAAATTGCGAAACGTATTGTGCAGACAGGAAATGGTTTCAGAGCTATAAGTAATTCGATAGTATTGTTTTCGTATATCTTTGTTCAAGGACTTCTACAGTCGTGTAATGCAGGATCAGTCAAGAGAAAGTTTAATGGTTATACGTATTAGAGTTCTTGAAGTGAAGCAGTGGCGTAGCTAGGGTGGGGGAGGAGGGAGAAGAATTTGACCCCCCCTCCCGGGCCCCCACTTTAGAGGGGTAGGTGGTTTTTTTTTTTAATAAAAAATTAAATATTACGCAAAATGCATGGGGCCCCCAAAGAGGTCAAGCCCCTCGGGCCCCCAAACGGTGGAAAATATCTAGCTACGCCCCTGATGTGAGGTGGCCGAGTGGTAAAGCATTTGGCTTCCGAACCAAAGCAGTTCGAATCTATGGGAAGACATCGATTTTGAGCTTCGGGATTTTTAGGACCGCCTGATTCAACCTTACATAGGTTGAGAAATTCAAGACTGTTAGTCGGTATGCTGGTTACCGTTGTCCATATTAAAAAATGAACTTTACCTCATCTTCTGCCCGCATAGATTGGTCTGCTTGACCTTTTACCCATAATTCTTTTGTGCAGGGGAGATGATCGAGATTCAAAATCTTGAAGTTTAAAAAAGATGGGGAGATCAATAAATATTCCGACAACGGAAGTAATCAGTTACCTAATGTCGTCTGCTAAGACACTTTGCAAGCGTGGCCAATAGAACCAACAGAAATAGATCAAGGCTATTCATGATTGAATTCTGAACAGGATTTATCATTTTGTTAGTTTCTTTTTAGGTTTATAGTAAAGAATTTAAGTGTTCAAATATGTATTTTATTGCAATCTGCATTTATATATTATGAAATGCAAAACCATGACGATAAACAATATCAAGATGAGTTTTGTTTATACTTTACAGAACGTTTTAAACCAGATGTTAAAGAATAAATGTATCAAATTATCCCTGCAAACTAAAAATAACATTAAAACATCCGGTTATAAAATGGCCATTGGAACTTAAATTAGTGAATCACAATGTTTCAAATAAACAAGCACAATAGCTTTTTTTTAATTACAACGAATCAATGCAATAAAAGTGCATGTATTGAACGAGAAGAACCTTTACAAATTAAAATGATCATAAATCTCGCTTCCTCCAAGTCTTTGTAGAGCTCTAGCAATCACACGATTACGGAAGCTGTCAATTTACTTAGGCATTTTCTAGACTGCTATATTTAGTTCTCGGAAATTCCCGTTGGTATTCTCGTGCTTGTAAAGTCGCGAGAGTGACAGCGAGCTTAATTTAAAAAGAAACATTATGAATTGTTTTTTTTTCCTTAGACTTTGGGTCATTACATAAGTTAAAAATAAGTTTGACTATTTCAGATGGTATTATGTGGCCCGCTTAACAAACAAAAGCAATATCTATCACTAGCAATGCTAGATAACTATTAGATTATCATAGAACTATTACATAGAAAATATTGATCAGAGTAGGCCTATAAGTTCTAGACTTCAACTTGGCTAAGTGAGAATCACTTAATCTTTACAGGTAACCAGTACAAAACTATACCACTTGGATATTAAGTTACAGAACGTATTAAAAATACAAAACTATAAATCTCAAAAGCCATAATAAGCTTGCATTTAGAGAAAAGTAGGATCGATATTTAAAAAAAAAAGAAAAGAGAAATGGAGAGGAAGAGAGAGAGAGAAGAAGAAGAGGAGAGTCAAGTGAAGATTGAGAGTGAGAGAGCCACATGGAGAGACATTGATATACAGAGATAAAAAAAAAAGAGCTTTTATAAGAAATTGAAATAGAGAGGGAGCGCAAAGAAGAGATAGAGAATAGGGGATTTTTTCATGGATGTTTATCATTAGAGCGTTTTTATAACTTAGATAAAATGAACAACGTTGGAGAGCATCTTACATTCAATAACAACAAACGGATTAGTCATATAGAGGAGAGAGAGAGAGAGAGAAAGCGACGGAGAAAGAGATAGTGTGAGAGAGAGAAGGAGCACTAGATCTACTTCATATTTTTACTAGAACACCTGTTCAGATCCCCCAGAACACTGGTGTCCCATGGGGCACAGTTTGGGAGCCACAAATCTAGGTCTCTAGGTTCATAAACCTTGATTAAATAGATACATAAATTCATTAACCCCCAAACCACAGTTTTTGAGCTTGTGTATTGTATACGTCTTTTATATGTAGTTTGTACAAGAAGCGTGACTAAATCAGATTCTGTTATATTTTAATCTTCAATTCATTTTTTTTTCTATTTCTTGCCAACTTTACACAAGACACATGATGTAAATCTTTCACAGAAAAAGGAGAAGTTAGCATTTCTCTAAATTGGTTCAATTAAATTTGTAACAGATGAAGATATTGCTTTCTGTTCAGCCTTCACCTTGGAGGAGCGTCGTCAAAACAACAGCTCACAAACAAGGATAACAGTAAAGACAATACGACTTTAAAAAAAACCTAGAAAAAACACAGAAAGTAATTGCATTCTACTGCTGTTTTGTAATGTTTCCCCCTTTCAGACCTTGAGATCTATGGGGGTCACACGATAATAAGGTCATCTGTTTCTTTGGTCCTCGGTTAACTAGGGTGTCATATGGTCAGCACAACGACTAACCGCGAACCGTCTTTACTTTTGACCAACTAATGTCAGGTACCCATGAGAGCTGTGTGGACTCGGGAGACGCATTAAATATTCCTAATTAAAAAAATCACAGACTTCACCAGGAGAAATTTTTTTCTATATAATCATCTGCGGATGGCGTGTAACTGAGAGAAGAATGAACTTTGTTTTTTTTTATTTTCTGCTACAATAACAATCAAATCAGTTGTCGATTATGTACCTCAGTGAGTATTTATCAGTCTCTCTCTCTCTCTCTCTCTCTCTCTCTCTCTCTCTCTCTCTCTCTCTAACTCACACATCGAACCCACTCTCTATCTACTGCTGCTGCTATATTTTGCTGTAAATATTTTTTTTCATTCCATTAACCAGTACCGACCTTTCTCTGATCATCCGTTGGTCAATTTGCTTAGAAGCTTTTATGACGTAGAATTTTTATGAAGCATAACACACTCGGGTCTGAAGCCAGTGCTTGCTTAGCAACATTAGTCTTTGAGTGACATTGTTAGCTTTGAGATGTCTACGCGATTCTTTTCCTAGGGAGTATTTATTGTTCGGTCATTTTAATAGTAAAGTAAAAACATGGATAGGCCCACTCTTTGACACAAATACTCTCACACATCTGTATAAATAATCTGGGACACCGGGTCGACCCTGTAACCCTCAATGAAAAAGACATGGAAAGATAACTCTTTTTATTTCTGCAAGTCGGACTAGATCTACCCAACGTTGCTTTCGCGTGTCGGAGGCTCGGTGGATGAGCGGTAAAGCGCTTGGCTTCTGAACCTGGGGTCCAGGGTACGAATCCTTGTGAAGAATGGGATTTTTATTTCGGGATCCTTGGGCGCCTCTGAGTCCACCCAACTCTAATGGGTACCTGACATTAGTTGGGGAAAAGTAAAGGCGGTTGGTCGTTGTGCTGGCCACATGACATCCTCGTTAACCGTAGGTCAAAGAATCAGAAGACCTTTACATCATCTGCCCTATAGACCACAAGGTTTGAAAGGGGTACTTAGGTAACTTTCGCGTCGACAGAGAGCGCAGCTCAGAAAAAAAGAGGGGGGGGGGAGAAAAAGTAACCTGTATATCAGCGTATGCTACGCCGCGGGTCGGCTAGTACACACTTAAAAGGCTTATGAGCGCACCATTGCACCTTACCAGCCATACACTTACACACATACACATATTTACACACATACTTAGATGCAGGTTCTTAGGATAATAATGCACATGTTTAACATACTGAGAGCGCGCGGTGGCTGAGTGGTTAAGCCATTGGCTTCCAAACCTTTGGTCTTGGGCTCAAATCTCAGTAAAGATTTTTTTTAATTTCGGGATTTTCAGGCCTCCCCCATTCCCCCGAGTCCATCCAACTCTAACGGGTACCCTGAATTAGTTTAGGAAAATAAAGACGGTTGGTCGTCGTGCAAGCCCCATGACACCCGGCCTGTTGGCAATAGAAACATCAAATATCTGTCCTATAGATGACAAGTTCTGAAAGGGCAACTTCACCCTTTTTATGTGGATACACTTCCGAATTTACCAACGCACAAAAACCCACTCACATACACAAACTCTCACAGACTTACACACGAACTTTCACACATTTACAAACGACATACAAACACACCTACAGACACGCGCTCCATACAAACGCCCACCCACGTAGACAAACTCCCACACTTATATACAAACCTCCACGCAAACACTATCCATGTTGGCTACGTCTTCTTCCAGATAGAAATTCGGCCGAGCCCACTCTCAACATTGAAGAGAGTAGAGACATGGCTAAGATCGGTATTTAAGGAGTGAGATGGGAGGGGGTGGGTTGGAAAGGAGGGGTACAAGAGATGGGAGGGATGGGTTGGGAGGGAGGGGTACAAGAGATGGGAGGGGTGGGTTGGAAGGGAGGGGTACAAGAGATAGGAGGGATGGGTTGGGAGGAAGGGGTACAAGAGATGTGTGGAGTTAATGACGTCTTGACAGGCATCAAATTATTCCACACTTCCTGTCCGACTGTTGGTCAGATGGCCATGGACACCAGTGCGTCAAAAGTCATGATTGGGGGACTGGAATAATGAATGGTTAAGCATCAACACATAAACACATACACATTTTAGGCGGAAACCTGACACACACAGTCACAATCTTGCACACACAAAAAAACAACAGAAAAAAAAAACAATAACAAAGTAACTAATTGCTACAAATACGCTTTATAAAAGCTTTGTTTTTCGTATTACCAATTGTTTTTGTTTAGCGAAAGTTCATGCTTTTAGCTTTCTAAATACGCTATGATCATATCACTTGTCTGGACAAGTTGAGAAGGGGGTTGGGGTGAAGGAAGGGGGTATCTGGGTGAATGTTGCCGTGATCGCTTTTTTTAAAAATGCATTTTATAAAAAGTTGAACTACCTGAATTCGAGATTGAGGGCTCAAGACTCTTCAAGCTAACATGCTAACCACTGTGTCAAAGAAGTGCTTACAAAATAGAAGGTTTCATAATTATCTTTTGTTAGTATCAAACTTAAAGCTTTCTCGCTACATAGTATAAAAGGGACTTATTCAACATATACCTCCACATCAGGCCCTTGTTCGATACCAAAAAAAAAATAAAAAAATTAATGACCAATAGTTAATTAAGTAATTTTTTTTTATTCTTGTGTTGTTTAGTAAAAAAATTATTGGGCGAAATTTCAGCTTGATTCGTAATTGAGTGTGTGAGAAATGACGAGTACAAACTTTTTATCAGACTGACAGACAGACAGACAGACAGACAGACAGACAGACAGACAGACAGAGTTGATGTAAGCTTTGAACAAGTAGAAGTTTCCACTTGAACTATTTGGGTCTATAGCGGTTTACACTGCCCGACAGACATGTCAGCATCCACGCGCCCCGGGTAGGCTATTCTGCCTCAACGTGACACTCGGATGGAAACGATCACTAGAGGAAATGGTTAGGCTAAATGAATAGCAAAACAAAACTCCTGTAGGAGTGTCCAAGGGAATGCGAGAGTTTTCCCATCGCACGGTGCGGAGTTGAAAGAGAGCTTCCACGTCCCTGTCGATAATCCATGAGCTGTTCCTCAAGGTATCGTTACATTAATGGCGAGTCCTGCACGTTTAGCTAGGAAAATGGCGGAGGTTCCCGGTGTGCTCGGCCTTCGGCCACGCATTCTAGTCCAAGCGCCCGGAGTGCCGGATACATCGGGAATAGCAATGTTTTACATAGACATTGACTTGGATATATTCCAGATAGAACGGTTTTGTTCAAGCAGGCTTACACGCCTAGAGTTCGAATACCCTTCGGTTCAAATCATTTGACAATCACACGCATCCACACTCCGTTCCACGAGGGGCCTTTTTAAGGTTGACATACGCACGGCTGATATCTTACAGAAAATTAATATGAGTAGTTTCCCCGTTATTCTTGGCATTCGGCCTCGCTTCTTACTCGAGCATCTTGGGATACGAGCCATCGGTAATGGAAATGCAAAAATGTACATCTGCTTGGATCTTTCCCAGACGGAAGTTTGTTCAGACAGATGGAGGCAAGTTTTAACAGGAGTAGATTTCCAAGAGGTCAATTACGAAGAAGAAGTAGACCTTTTTAATTTAGCCCAAGACTCTCGGGTCAGAAGTGAGGTCAAAGGCCAAGCATACCGAAGAAACACCTCCATATTTATTCTATGTACCACATTATCTTCTAAAACGAACCATTATGTCCTACTAAAGGGGGTCGCGAAAGAAATATTTTTCTTGAAGGGGCCGCCACCGTTTGAGAATCACTGGTCTAGATTATGTTAGTGTTCAGAGTGTGGAAAGGCATTAACACTTGCTATCAAACTTTATTTCCTACACCAACAGTCAACACACTCAATACATATCCTCCCGGCTGAGCAGACCGGTGTTGGGTGTGAATCGTATCCATAAAATATTTCCTACCCGAGACGAATAGTACCCATCAGACAGTGTATTGTCCAACAGCGTCCACTGTCTAACGTTTGCACTGTATGCCATTATCGGTTCTCCACCACCACCCCTCCCCGCACACACCTTTACA
This sequence comes from Biomphalaria straminea, assembly GCA_021533235.1. Classification (NCBI taxonomy): domain Eukaryota; kingdom Metazoa; phylum Mollusca; class Gastropoda; family Planorbidae; genus Biomphalaria; species Biomphalaria straminea. Next base: position 56,121,057 of record JADKLZ010000003.1, read on the forward strand.
CCAGTTATGTATACAAATAATTTATATGTATAAAACTTGAATTTTGATCTTAAAAAAGATACCACAACAGCTTCAACTATCTGGATGCTGCATTTAGATATTATCTCTATCAAAAAGTTAACAGTAACGGTCTACTTCAAAGTGAATATAGATCATCTTATGACCATTCAATGGATACCTGGAAGTGTCTATGCACCGTACAGCAGATGTGTCTTATCATATCTTATACAATACAGACGTTACTTCAAAAAGAACATGATTACGTCCTACGCGTCATGCATTCAGTAATGCATATAAACCAATGATACAACATTACTTCAAAAAAGAAGATGATTACGTCCCAAGCGTCATGCATTCAGTCATGTATATTAACCAATGATGTCCAAAGGAACAGGAAGTGTCAATACAGTTTGGGATCAGCTCTTTGTGCTGCAAGCGACCTAAAGGTCATCGTCTCCTGATTATAACCTCAGGGTTTCACTCCCAAGTTTTTACTATGTTTGAGTAAAGCTGAAAGGAAGCAGAAGTTTGAGGTCTGACTTCAGAATTTTCTTTCTCCTAGCTGGGTAGCCTGGGATTTTTAATTTCAGGACCCTTGGGTTTCTCTGAGTCCACCCAACTGTATAGTGTTTCTGATATTAGTTGGGGAAAAGTAAAGGCAGTTGGTCGTTGTGCTGGCCACATGACACCCTCGTTAACCGTAGGCCACAGAAAAACAGATGACCTTTACATCATCTGCCCTATAGACCACAAGTTCTGAAAGGGAAACTTTACTTTACTTTTAGATGGGTAGCCAGCCAAGACTAACGAGCCCTACCTGCCAAAGCTTACTGGCTTAGGCCCCAGGTACTCGTGACAAAAAAAAAAAGCTCGAATCTACTGGAAAATCTATTTAAAAAATTTCCATAGTGACAATGCATCGCTTTATTGTACTCAATAAATAGACTCTAAAAGCATACATTGTCTCTGACTATTTAAATAAAGGATGTTTAAATGGAGATAAATGAAGATGAATGAAGGAAACTTAAATAGAACACATCAGTAGGTCACTAAGAAGCTTTGTGGGCTTCTGTTATTGTCATTTTGTGGGAGTCTCTCTAATAACAAGTCGGGACATAGTGAACCGGAAGAGAAAAAAATATATGTCAAGACAAATAGAGAGACAGTCTGCTTGGTTAACTGATCGATTTTTTTAAAGCACTTTAAGCATTTTAAGAAAAGAAAATGTCGAACAAAAAAAAAAAGGAAAACGAGAAAGGAAAAAGGTGTTAGTCAAATATCGGCAGTGACACTTCTTGAATGAGGAATAACTTGCGCAATTATTTATTTCCAGAAGAAAACACACAAAAACACAAAACAAATATTAGTCGATTAAAACTTATAACGTATGTATAACTTATGAATGTAAAGATGATTCAAACCATCAGAAACTCAATTCAAGTGAAAAAAAATTGTATTATTATTTTAGGAATCTCGGGTGGGATAATAATAATAATAATATGGCAATGTATCCGGTCCCAAATTTTAAGGATTCGAACCCGGGACCTATGGTTCGGAAGCCAAACGCTTTAACGCTCAGTCACCGCACCTCCCAATATAAAAATAGCGTAGAATGCCGTAGATGATAAGAACTACAATAATGGAAAATGACTTTTGCCCCAGGTAAAGGAATGGCTAGCAACAACTCTAACGCACATATCAATTGGATAACAATAAATTTTAAATTTCAGATTCCTTCATTCGTTAGATGACATCTTCCCTCCATTGCCACAGAATAACGTTAGGTGACATCTTCCCTTCATTGTCACAGGATAACTTTAGATGACATCTTCCCTTCATTGCCACAGAATAACTTTAGATGACATCTTCCCTACATTGTCACAGAATAACTTTAGATGACATCTTCCCTTCATTGTCACAGAATAACTTTAGATGACATCTTCCCTTCATTGTCACAGAAAAACGTTAGGTGACCTCTTCCGTCGATAATTTCAAGGCTGTCATACAAAAAAATATAGTCTTTAGTCAAAATATTATTCATTTATCACGTCATTAATACGTCATTGGATACAACGCCGACTAGAAAATAAGTGTGACCTACCACATTAATGAGAATGACCATTCACAGTAATTTTGTGGAGCCGGGGGAAATTCCGTTGGGAGATTTCCGGAACGTGACTTTTTTTTTTCAGTCTAAACGTAAGTGAGTTTGTTCTACAGCGAGCAGAGGCTCCTGTTCAGTGTAGGCAAGTAGATCTAATGTGCGGACTTTTTCTTAACATATCTTAAGAGTCTAGACTCAGGTCCAATTGAATTCCCTCCAGAGGAGCGAGAGAGAAGTTCTGGGTGTTAAAATAGAATCCACACGTCATGTTTCGTACTGAACAGATGTCCTCCAGAAATCGAAAAGCTAATTTCAAACAAATTAACCCTTAAAGTGCCGAGCTGTTTTACATTGCTTGCATACAAAATGGAATTACAATTCTGATGTTTAGAGGCTAAACTACCATTCGCGTTTTAAGGGTTAATTGCTAATACCTCATTGTGTAGATAAAGAGCCTACTACTTTTATAGTAAAGTTCCCCTTTCAAGACCTTGCGGTCTTTGACCAAAGGTTTACGAGCATGGTGCCAGTGCAACGACCAACCGTATCCCCCCCCCCCATTTAAGTCATCACAGAAATACTAACCCAGGACCCCAGCTGCGTAAGCCATGCGCCTAACCACCCAGCCAACGCGCCCCTGATATTACTTGTGCTTTATTAGGGTAATGTAATGTTGGTGGTGTCGAACTCACCAGCTAAGCTGTCAATGGTAGTTTTTATGGTTTACCGAGTTCTGCCTACAAACCATCAAATGCTTTAAGATGAATATTGCAATCTATTAAGTTACAAATTTCTCCCAATTTGAATGCCAAAGCAGGGCCGGCCTTAAGCATAGGCGAACTAGGCAGCATAGGGTCTCCATGTGGTGAGGCCTCGCACATTTTTTAAGGAAGAAATAGTTAAATTTGTTATAGTCGGAGTACACTAGGATTTAAGTTAATTATGTTATTTAGTTGTTTTTTTTTCTTTCCTAATTCATTTGTGGACACCGAGTTCTCTTCCCCTAGGAAGTTGGTCCCAACAATATAAGGCCGGCACTGCCCAAAGCCCTTGATAGAAACACTCTCCGCGAATGTTCGACATTTTACTATTAAGCATTTAATCTGTACAATATGTGACTAAGCACTAAACGAGTTTCTTTCCTCATTTGTTGGGTCATTTAGCTTCCAAATTGAGCTCGTATTTTTAGCAATAATTTCATCAAAGCGCGCTAGAAAGAAAAAAAAAGTGTTTTGCTTTTCTTTTATTTTCCTCAACATAAAAAAAAAA
>JADKLZ010000003.1:56124718-56146678 GCA_021533235.1 Biomphalaria straminea
TTTTTTTTTGTAATGACAATTTATCAGAGCTACATCACTTAATTATTCTTGCAGTAATATAATGTATTTAATTTTATTTCTTGGTATAACTCATAAGAAAGGCCAAACTTCTCTTCAAAGTCTGGAGGCTAAACTTTCATGTTGAACCCTGTCTTCCAGTTTGCAGGAGGCTTGTACTGGCTCAACTACACCAGTAGATGTGAAGGTAATGAAGTCTCATGGAAATGATTTAAACCAATAGTAATATTTGGAAACCACTGTGCAGTTCATCTTATATATCATTCTAGTCATCGCTCCAACATAAAATGAGAACAAAGAATACAGAAATAGTACTATTCAAAAGTCAAACAACAAATTGTGTTCAATTGAGCATATCTTTTAGATTTACATTCAGCAGGTTTCTAACAATGGTCACAAATCATTGATATAACACAAGTATTTCATTTCTAAACTATTCACATCTGGCGCACCTTCACATCTGGTATCACTGAGGACTCACACTCATCCAACAAAACAATACTTAGTTGGTCAAAGACTTTGTTAAGGACATAGACTATTGCTTGGCTTGATGACACCTCTATGAAATGGCTTGAACCAAGAGTGAATGGTACAAAAGAGGGCAGAATGTTGATGCCCCAAGTGTAGTTGGACTCAGGTCATGTTCTATTTAAGTGTTGTACATCACAACTCAATGAGGAGGTTCACTTGGTGGATGGATTTGAATTCGTTCTAGACATTGAGTGGGCTTATAGAATGGATAAAACAATTAAGAAATGAAAACACTAATCACAATATTGTAAACTCAATACAAATATACAAAGAAGTATAAAATCAGAAAGCAACATGACAGTCAAATACAGCACTAGTCCATTTTCTAGTGTACCACTTTACTCCAACTGTCAAGACTTGAAGTACACTTGGCCCTCACAAAGTCAACAGGAAAAGAAATCACTGGTACTAATGTTCAACACAGTCTAACAAGTTCACCCTGACAAGTCATTGGCATCATACATGTCCTGGTCATATTTCTCCGCTGTTACAACACGGCCGCCAAAAAATCTGGCATTTAAAGAGTTGCAGGCCCTTTCGACCTCTGTGGAGACACAAACAAAACAAGTAGAAAACAAAGTCATCAACAATGATCCCCAAATACATAAAACAGACTATCTTTATACCATTCTTAAATTCTATAGCGGTACAGAAAAACTTGGTATTTCTTTGTACAAAAAAATAGAACAAAAATATATGACCCTCCCCCACCCCTTATTCTGTAGATGAAATTATAGCATCTTTTTCTTTTAAGTAGAATCTCTAATAAAAAAAAAAAAAGGAATAAAATAATGTTAACTTTTTTTTTTAATAGTTATCATGCCAAATAATATTGAACAGATATAAGTATTTATTATAGCTAATGCTGTCAAGAGAAAATTAACTGATTCAGTAGTCATTTGGTGAGACACAGTCTCTGTTCGAATATCTATAATAATAATAATAGGCTTGTCTTCGAGTCCGAAGATTAGTGAGGAATACAGTGTTTCCCGTGGCTGTGCAGTCCCAGCTGTGACCTACATATTTTGCCACATCCAGGGCAAGCGAAACCATTGTCCGCAGGTGGTCGGTTTAGATTTTCTTTCCGTCGTCTGCGTTTGTCCTCGGCGGCAGATTTTCTTTTGGTCTCAAATGTGCATCCCGCGGCCTTTGTGAGTGACCTCCAGCTGTCTCGTTCCGACGCCGCATGCAGCCAGGTGCTCTCCTCTATGTCAGCCAAGGAAAGTTGACGCCTAAGCTGGTCTTTGAAGCGTTTCCGTGGGGCGCCTCTGTTACGTCGACCACCATTTAGCTCACCAAAAAAGACTGCCTTTGGCATGCGTTCGTCTCCCATACGGGATACGTGCCCTGCCCAGCGTAGCTGTCGGATCATAAGAAGTCCCTCTATACTGTCCATACCGGCGTTCGCAAGGACATCGCTGTTTGTAGTGCGGTCTTGCCATCGTATGTCCATGATGGAGCGCAAGCACCTTTGGTGAAAGCGCTCAAGGAGTCTCAGCTGTTTTCTATATAGTGTCCATGTCTCAGAGCCATATAGAAGGGTTGAGAGAACCACCGCCTGGTAGACATTTATTTTTGTAGGTAGGCGGAGCGATTTGTTCTTCCAAACTCTCGCCTGAAGGCGTCCAAAAGCGCTACTGGCCCTGGCCAGACGGTTATCAACTTCCCTTGAAAGTGAGGCGTCATTTGACACTATGCTACCAAGATATGTGAAGTGGTCTACCACGTTAAGGGGTTTACTGTAATCCTTGGGGCTGAGTATGTTTCATTTGGTGACTTCTGGAACATGACTTCTGTTTTCCCGAGGTTTATAGATAGACCGAAAGAGGCGGCAGCGTAGGCAAATTCGTTTATTGAAATGTTCTTGTACTTGATGCACTGACAAAGTGTAATTGTGTTCACATTTAAGCCTTTAAGTTTATAAATATATTTACAATAATGTATCCACATTGTTTTAGCATGTTTCCCAACTCTTATTGTAAATTATACCAACAAAATTTCATAACAGATCCAACTTGAGTGCACAGTGGAGATTGCATTAATCTTTGAGTGAGTCAAACCCTTGTATTGTGATGAAGACCTTTTAAATCAGACTCATTTAGAACTAGACCAATAAAAAGAATCTGATCCACACAAAAGTAATTAGACTGCCTCATTCAAATATTCATACATTAAAGTGAGACTATTTTACCTTCTTGAGATGAGAATTCCACAAATATTTTCACAATAACTTCTGCATCCTCCTCTTCACTCTGCCTCTCTTGGTAAATGATAACTCTGATCACATGACCAAACTTGCCACATTCATCTGTCACTTCACTTTCTAAGTCATCATCCAGATCTTCTGGACCAACCATATTCCTCAGCACCATCACTCGACACTAGCAGATCATAAATGATAATAACTTCATTAGATCAAATCATAAATGATAAATTCATTAGATAAATAACTTGTCTAGTAACTAAACTGGAAGATTATCTTATTCTTTACTAAATTAGTTGAAGCATCATCAAGTTGATTTCAGAATTAAAGATGTTACATGTTGTGCCAAACCAAATTTAACAAGACTTAGGCGTCTCTGACGAGTGCTGCAACTTAGAAGCAGATGGGCAAGACATGGGGACCAGTAGGAGACTCGCCTAGAACCAAGAGGAATCTGGTAGCTAGGGTATGCACCACACAGGACTACAAGCAGAGATGAGATGAAGGCGTCCCTGACCCAAACCCAAAATATTGGAGGAGCCTAGAAACCTTTTTTGTTTTAACTGTTTAACGAGTTCATAATTCGATGCTTTAATTAGGAATCCCAATAAGATTTTTTTCCCCTGTTTTAAGTTCCAAGAGACTAACCCCCAAAACAAATCCTGATACAAACTTTGAACTGAATTAAAAACAGTATAGAACTAAGACAAATACAGACTTCTAACTTACATCAGATTTTCTCATTAACTTCTGCATCACCATATGTCTGGCACTACTTCCACTGATTTTCATACTCTCTTGCTGCTCCAGAGTCTGTGGGAGTTCCTCCATGACTGGCTTCTCTTCAGCCTTTTCCACTGCCATTACAGTTGGTGTCATTGTAAGGCCAGTGGCAAAGTTAAATGCTGAGGGTGTGGTTATCATGCCAGGCAGGGAGGACAACTGGCTGGCTGATGGTTCTTTCTTTATGGCCATAGCTGATACAACCGCTGCTGCCAAAGCTTTTTGAAAAAAAGAAGGGAAAAAATGTTTAAACGCTTGAGCTGTTAAGAAGCAGTGAAACTGGTTTCAAAGTGCAAGTCTCTACAATGTCGCTGTGTATAGTGTAGCACCAGATTGCCAACTACAAAGAACTGTTCTTAAATTCTACTTTCTCTTATAACTTGTGATTAAAACTATATCACAACCTGCATTTACTTCTCATCCCATGAACAACTAACTTCAAGTGAGAAATATTTTTCCCCTAATGTTCCAAAATAATTTCCTATATTGCTGCCATTTTAGTGTTTTTAAAAAAAGTAATTATTTTTTCAAATTAGCAAGTTTTATTAAGCGTAAGAATTTTGAAACCAATCAATGAAGCATGTCATAGTTCAATGAGTTTATATTTTCATAGGTCAGTTTAAATTTTAACTTCTGAAATTAGGATTACTTTTTTTTTCTTTTCAAAATAGAAGGGTTACTTATCATGAGTTTGATCTCTTAAATTATATATTTTACTTATAAAGCAAAGTTTTTTGTTTTCAGAACATATTAGTATTGATTTAGGACTTATCTATTAAAGAAAAAAACAATAGAAATATGCAGTTTAAAAATAATAGTACAAACAGAAAATGCCCACAATCAAATGTATCAGTCCCAAGCTAACAGTAAATTTATATAAAAGTTTTAAAAATTCAAATTTTTATAAACTCTGAAGAGAAAGTCAAATTCCCATTTTTTATTTCCCCATTTCATATTTTTCATTCCAACTTTACATGTCACTCAGCACGTGATATGATATTTCAAAAATAAGAATACAGAAGTTCTTCTCTTAAACAATACACTATTTTTTTTAAAGAAAATATTGGGAGAATTTCAAAGAATGGATGTTTAGATATTTTTGATATAAGAATTAATATTTGCTGAATTAATGGATGGACAACAAAAAACATGAAAATAAAATATGAAGCTTTTAATATGTTTTATGACAAACAATTACCTGGACTTTGTGTTGGCACCAGACCCATAGGAAGAGACGTCAGTCCAATAGCAGGAGGGTTGGCAGCTGGAAGTATTGGTAGTACTGGAGAAGTCTGTAGTGACATTAGTGGGACTGGGGGCTGTGTGGGGGGCTTTGGCATGGACGGGTGGGGTGGGTTCATTGGTGGTAGTGTGACAACACTGGAAGTGATGGCGCTGATGACAGGGGTCGCACCTTTGATTAATGTGCTTGTGCCACCTAATGTTGGTAAAGCTAAACCAGGTGGGGCCTGTTAAAAGAAAATAGGAATCAAATAGACTTGGAATTTCTAGCTTAGCAGTTAGTGTACAGCAGCAGCATACTATGGATACCTGATAAAATTATGAGCGAAGAATGGATAGTACTTTTCAATATCTGGAGGTGAATATGACCTGATAGTAAATAGGATATCTGGCAGAAGCTGGATACCTACACACCTTGTAAATAGCTTGTGCTACTGAGCATTTTGCAAAAATTCTGAATAGCATATCTATATTCAATTTTTTTTTAATTTTTTTTTTTACCTTTGTTTTACTAATTGATCTAATCTGAGTAATGTTTGAGGATTTGCATGTATGTATGAGGCCACCAACTGTAAAGGGTGAATGTGGGATGGTCCATGAATGTTTAAAAAAAAACTAAGTAAAGCTCTCAAAGATAAATCTGGGTTGCATGTGTTCATGTATTTCAAACCATCAACTGGTAAGCAATCCTAACCTATAACCTTTCATTACATACATAGCAATAACAAACAACAAAGTTGTTTGTAACATTTGTTGAGATCAATAATCTATTTAGTTCACCAATCAATTCAATGCATTATTGACTCACCAACACTTGCTGCTGGGCATCCATGGCTGTTAGTTTGGCTGTGATGGCTGCAGCTGCAACAGCAGATGCTGTAGGCATGGCTGCAGGAGGGACTGATGGTGTAAATGCTGTGTCTGGTGGAGTGATTGCCTGCAAGGAAAACAGACATTTGTTAAAGTGTTTATTTATAAGCTGAAATGTTGTTATTAAAGTTTTGAAGATTTTATGAAGGACATTTATAACATTATCTACTCACACGTCCAACTCTGAGGTACTGTCCGCCTAAATCAAACAGATTCATGGATGTGACTGCATCCAGAGCTGACTGTAATGTATCATACTCAATAAAACCATAACCCCTGAAAAATAAATTCTTTAGCATATAATATGGCGCATAAAAAGGCAAAATAAAACCACTAATTATTATTTGATAATATATTTGTTAATAACATTATACTTGGAAAGCCCAAATGCATTATGAAAAATCTATCTTAATCTTTGTACTAAAAAAACAATGCTGTAGTTTTAATATAAAAAACAAAATAGATGAAACTCATGTTAAGGAAAGACTTTCTTTTCGTGAACTGGCCAAGAAAATTCCATGTCTATTGTCAGGCTGACTTCAATAATTTGAAGAGTTAAAATTAATTAAGAAATTCATTTAATAGCTTTTATAAAGAGCAAGTTCTCATGCTTATAGCATACTCAAAGCTCTATGGTACAATCTCATTTGAGGACCAGAGTTGGGAGGGGGTCTCTGGGAGAAAGGTTATCTGTGCTGCCTTTAGGCGCTCTGTCAACACAACTATACTCAAGTGTTGAGCTTTAAGCCCCTTGATAGGGAGTCAAGCCATGTTGAAGTGTACTTAGCCTCTCAGTCACACATAATGAATAATATTTCTTTAGGAAGCATGTATAGGATTCAAATGTTTTAATTCAGGGCCATCATAATAACAGTCCAAAGGGCATAGAGTCTAGAACTAGATCTTATATAGATCTAAAAACACTAGCCAAGGTGGTGATGATAGTGAACATCCACTTACACACTAAGTCATTTAATCCAAGAACTAGATCTAGACTAGACCTAGCAGATGGGGATAAATAGTCATAAATCTAGATCTAGACGTTATCTAGGCTGATCCAAAAATCACTGTATAGATACAAGATTCTAACTTTAACTGAGTTTTTTTTTTATATTACAACCTATGAAACTGACATATATGATGTGAACATGGGCCAAATCTAGAAGTAATGCCAAGACAGAAATGTAGACGAGCTCAGGAACAGATATTAAGAATATTTTTTATTCCAATACGATAAATTCAAAGAAGAACTCTTTCTACACATGAGTCAGAGCATGAAGGTTTGCTTGACTAACCATGAACAATTAAATTTACACTTGGCTATGATTATGACACAATCTTTTCTAGAAGGAATTTTTAAGTTAAGATCGAATGACTTACTTGTGTTTGCCTTGCTTTGTAGGATCTTGGGCCAATTCACAAGTAAGAATTTTACCAAAAGCTTCAAACACACTTAAAAATGAAAAAAAAAAAGTGAATTAAAACACAGACAAAACAAAAAGATAGAATTATATATTATGCACAAAATACTACTTTATGAACTAATATTTCCATTTTATATCTCAGAATATAATTTTCACTGTTGTTGCTTATATTAAAAAAGCCTGGAAAAAAAAAAAAAAAAGCTTTTCAGCATCTAAAAATTTGAACTACCTTAATAATGCTACCTAACTTTAGTAACGTTCCAATATTTTGTATTTAAATTTGAGTCAACCTCAAAAATTACATCATATGCGTATACATACAAGCTCCAATATTCCAAAGTTTTGAGGTCTACTAAGTGTTGTCATAAGCGTATGATATAGATATAAACTCCAATTTTTTTTAGGTTTTCAGGTCCGCTAGTGTTACTATTGAAACAAAGGATAGAATTACCTTTTGATGTCGTTTTCTGTAAGATCGGGGTGTATGGATGTAATATAAATTCTGTTATAGTTCTTAGCCTCCTGGCCTAGTTGTTCAATAATGGGCTGAGCCTGGGGCATATTACTTGGTCTTCCAACCTGAAGAACAGAAAACAAAACACTATCTGAATTGTAAATCAAACTCAAAAGCAACCGTTAAACAAGATTTATGTATAGAATGGTACCCCTGTTTTTAAAAAGCTGTTCCTTGGGACAAAATGTATTAAAATCATGCACTAATCAAGAGCTTGACATTAAACAATTCCAATTAGTTATGATTTGTCAATAAATTTAGTTAAATGAAATTTTGTAAGTGATCAAATAAAATCTTTCTTACCATAGCATGTGCTATGCATACTAATTCAGTTTTTTTTTCAGAACAGTTTCTTTAATGTAACAGAAATACCCAATTGGTAAATACTGTGAATAGATCTATGCCACTACAACAAGCTTGAGAAACACTGATCTATATTTTTTAAAGACGGAAGACTTTATAAAGTTAAAAACCAAAAGTTTTATTTTATGGTAGGGGGGAGAAGAAGTTTGAAAAATTAAACAATAATGAAACCACCTTGATATTCCTGCCCCCGATCATAACTCCATTCATCTGCTCCAACGCCAGCTGGGCTGCCTCAGGAACCTCATACTCAATGAAAGCAAAACCTTTGTGTTTATTGGTGATTGGATCCCAAGACAGATTAACTGACTTGACTGGTCCAAATGGTAGAAAGGCCTGTTTGATAGTGTCTTCCTTGATTTCAAAGTTAATGCTACCCACATAGATTCTGTGGAAAGAAAATTGTGAGTGACAACAATTGAAAATGTTTTTTTTTTAAATTTAGGCAAAATGGCTATTGATCTAATTGAGAACATAAAAAAATCACAATTGATTTGAAGGTGTCTAATGAAGGAGAGAAAGCAGCCACCAGGAGTGCCAATCTGTTACTGTTGACTCCCATACATGTAGGGTTACTTTTGTACTGACATTTAGCATTTCTTAATATGAATGCTCTATTAGTCTAATCAGCTTACCACTGCATATAGAAATACAATCTAACTTGTTTTGACAATAGATGTACTAGTTTAACCAGGGGTGCCACCCATGAGAGCAAGTAAACCCTGAATTTCCAAATTTTACAAACCCTGAAATCATAAACCCCAAACTTTACAAACCCTGAAACGTGCCGTATATCCAATTTAAGCACCAAAATTTGACGAAAGAAAAGTAGTAAATTACTACCCAGATCTATATCATAATATGCCCCCCTTATTTTAAATATGTAATTAGTAAGCCTATCATTATAATAGAGTTTGTGTGTATTTATTGATAAAGTTTGTAATACAAGAGGATTTAGTACAATTTTATATTAACTAATGTTTGTCCCCTCCCCCCCTCCCAGTCATTTTAAATGTTTCTCTACATTTGTTGCCTCATTTCTCCTTTGAAAGCAGCCCAGTAAATCTATTGCAACAATAAGATATAATTAGAGATTTAGTCCAGATCTACTCCAAAATGAACATTTACATTTGGTTACTAATATTTAAATGAAGACCTAGATGGCTAGAATGTGCTGGACTGCTTCTAGATCATTTGTATAGAACTAAAATCAATCGATCTTGCCTCTAGCCTAGGTCTTCAGGCGAACGCCAGCTTGTTAATTTTATTAATTCTTCAATCAAGGATTCTAGTTGTAGTTCTGATCTAAAAACGATGTGAATACGGTTATTATTCCATCCTAAATCTAGATCTAAATCCTACCCCTAGACCAATATAGCTCTAGACACAGACTCTAGACTCTATATTATATATACTAGACTAGTCTATATCTCATCGAATCTATACAAATATAAAACACAGAGAGGGGGAAAGAACAAAAAATCTAATTTCACACTCGTGAATTTTTTTTCTTAGACTATTTCTAATATCTAGACTCTAGATCTAGAGATCTATAGAATGTTTACACTCTAAAAAAAAATACTGTAAATAATGCTTAGTGCGCATGCAAAGTGAAAGTCTCGCGAATCACGAGATATGAAACCGGTCGATTTTATTTAAAAATGGCGGCTCGCACGATCAGAACTTGCGAACTAAAACTAACGGGGAAAATGAAACGAAATTTCAAAAAATTTCTAAATCAACCAAAAACCCGGATTTTAACAAAATTGTAGAAGGCAAACCCGGAAAGGGGGGGGGGGGGGCAATCGGACCCATCAAAACCTGGATTTCTGGGTTATCCCGGAAAAGTGGCACCCCTGAGTTTAACTTTATTTAGAATTTGGTGTGACATGCAGAGAAGAAAAAAAAAGATCTATCTATATAGAAAAATCAGAAAAGCAAGGCAATCTACACAAAATCTTTTGTTAACATATTTGTTGTTTAAACTCTATTTAGCAATAATAGGTGATAGATTATATAAAATGAAAGATGGATAATTAGACAAAAAGCATCAAGAAATGACTTATTTATAAAATTTGAAAAGTCATTTCAGTTTCTCAGATCAAAATTCAAAATTGCTCACTTAGATGAAAGAAGAGAAACAATATAGCTCAGATTCTATTCACATTTCACAAGTTGACCATGGAAGTTATTTTTTTCCCCCAAGTGTTTGTCATTGGAACAAGTAAAATTTTTTTGTAATAAACAAAGTTGTGTGCATATAAGATAATGTACAATCAAAAAGATTATATGCTTTTTTTTAAACAACCATCACTTAGGGGAAGAGAGAATTCCTTAAGCATACCCATAAACAACTGTATGTAATGTACCAGTGTGTCAAAAAAAAAAAAAAACTTTTTTTCTTCACCTTTTTACTTTTATTTATTCTAAAAATAGGACTTGCCTGCACATTAAAGCTAATGCCTGTTGTCTCTGGACTGTATTCTGGAACTGTTGCATTTGCTAAGAGAAAAAAAAAATGTAATAAATACTTTGGTTAGCTTCTGAACAAAGTTGCCCACTTTGTGGATAGAAAAAATATTGAAAAAAAAAACAAAACACATCAATTAAGAATATTAATCAATTAAAACTTTAACATACATCATCCATTAGTCAGTTTTTTCAGAAGATCTACCTAACCCAGCACTTCTTAAATTGGGGCCCACTCTTGTGAGCATCTGTGGCATTTTTTATCATGAGTATCTTATTTACAATTATAATGTTACAAATTACACTGACGAGCTTAACTGCTCACCAACACACAAAATGTGAAAATTTTAAATTTAAATGTGAAACACTTTTAGCACTTGTCATTAGGTGTTATATCTGGTGATGGCAGTCAGAACATTTAATGATAGACAAAGGCTTTAACTTGTATCTTGACAGCTTTGCAGAATTATGATAGTAATTATAATTAGGATCTACATCAGTGGCTCCCAAACTTTTTTGCCTCGTGGACCCCTTGACATGTTTTCTGGTTTTCCGTGGATCCCCTGTTTAAGTTATATTAAATTTTTGAAAATTCATCAATTTCAAATTACACATTTTGTTTAAATAATTTCCAACCAGTGACATGAGGAGTGAAAAAGTAGTTTAAAACTATATTTTAAGTTAAATTCATGTTTTTTACAATAAATTTATTAACAAAATTGAAATTTAAACCCATTATTTAACAGTTAATATTAGTTATTAATTATTATTAGTTAATAATAGTTAAACACATTGGAAACTTTTTTTGTTTTTAAAGGTTTGCAAGCTCGACTACCATAGCTACGGAGATTATTTTTCATATAGAGATTTGTTGTTTTAGTAAAAGGTTTCACAAAGAGCTCTTTTTCGTGGATTTCTTGAGCCATAATAATTTGAAAAAAAAAAATCATTAACAGACAAGGTTGACTCGGCCAGCTGTATAGAGAACTGCGTTGTAAAATTGAAGATATTCCTGCAATCAAGATCTACTACTGCTCCATTTGTTGCTACTGATATAATAGTTTCAGGGTTTGCTTTTTCTTCGATCGATTCCTTCAAAACATTAAATGTGTTTGACTTTATTGTCAATTATCAGTTTTCACGAAACGAAATTTTGACGTGAATTTCTTTATCCATAAATAAACGAACATGTGTTCAAAAAATGCTTCATGACAGGCACAACTCGGTTCATATATAGACCTTTGAACTATTTGTTGCTTAGAAGAATTCTTAGCAAATATCAGATTCAGGTTTGTGTACAAAATAGTTTTAAAAACTTCAGCGGCTGGCTAAAACATTCATTTTTTTTCAGCCGATTTATATCATTTTCATAATTTTGCAAGATATTTTAAGACACAGCAAACCATTATATTTCCCTTAAATTTTGAAAACAAATATTTTGTCTATTGTAGATTTTTTCTCAACGTCATCGTGGAGTGTTCAATAGTTTTTCAAATCTTATCAGGTTGGCTTTGTCTCAAACAATCCTCCAGCTTAGGTGGTTTCATGGTGTCATTACATAAAATGTTGTTAATTAAAAGACACTTAGGCAATATAAGTTCGATGAGAAAAGAATTTTTTTTTTTAAATTAACACCACCGTCTATTTTATATTTAGATTCAGCCATGTTAAATATTAGTTATCTCTAGACCGAATTGAGCTATTTAAATGAGGTATTAAAATTTAAAATATGTTTTTCATTCCTATAATACTGTAATTATTTAATGTCCTAGCTATAATAAAGTAAAAAAATGTATTTTGTAATTTTGTATGATATAATAGGTGATTCCATTAATATGAGATTTATATTAAGCTCAATTCCTTCTTAAATGAATTCCACTCTCATGGACCCCCAATTCTTTTTTTTTCATTTTCGTGGACCCCCTGGAAGTCCTCGTGGACCCCTGGGGGTCCATATGGACCACTTTGGGAATCACTGATCTACATGAAGCCATTACCCCATATAACTGAAATAGGTTTAAGATGGATTGACTTTTAAGTAATTAGGCTAAGCCATGGTATTCCATGGCATGAACAAAACCAAATAACGGACTTGGACTTTGCTAATGACATTGAACTACTCAGGGCTACAAAATAAATCTATAAATAAACCACCATTGAAAATAAAATCTGTATTTGGCTTTGCCTTAATGCTTTAAATCTAAAATATTTGCATGTAATTTTATATCTGATTACCTTAGCAAATAATAAAGTAACACATTAGGTATTATTGCCACACTTCCAAACTTAAAAAAAAATTCAATGATTTTTATGTGAACCAAAAAAAAAAAAATCATTTGCATATGTTTACAAATAGATAAAGCACACATTCTAGACTATATTAAAAGCAGATAATATCTTTATAAAAAAAAATTTCCACATTCTGTATTCAATGTCACATTTATATTTCTATTTACAATTTTATGTTTTATCTTAATAATAATATTGTAAATTAATATAATTTTATAACTTCAAACTATTTCTTGTAAGATTTTCACCATTTCTATAAATAGCTTTAGCCTTTCTTCTAATTCTGTATTAACAGTAATGAAATAAAAAGAAAATGTCGCACTGTTTTCCAAAGACACTCACCTGTTGCTGGTGGGCTATAGTTTGTCTGACTAGTACACTCTTGATGCTTTGCTCCATGGCAAACTTTTTAGCTCTTTGAATATCTTCCTGCTGGGAGGAACTCAGCTTTGGAGGCGTAAAAGGTTTGATGTCCCTCTTTGCCCCGGGGCCCTCCAGCAGTGGCCCACTTTGATCCGACTGCGGAAAGTAAGGCTCCTGCGAATCTCCACCTGCAACACAAAAATAAGAAGATGTCAAAGCCCAGACTCCCACTAAAATAGAGAATCCATATGAGAACATTTCTTTAAACTTACCATTTAAACTGTGACAGAGAAAAATGAGTTTTTTTTTTAATATAAATTTTTCTTTTTTTTTTTTTTTTTGGATCCTGTGTTCTAAAACAATTACAGAAGGAACCATCGACAAGTATTACTTTTATTTTTGTTGCAGGATGCTCATGAGACAAGAGATGTAATAGAAGGTATCAGAACTGCAAATTTTCAAAAATTTAACAAGAGAATTGACTCAAATGCAAAAAACCTCAAGTAAATTACAAGAGGCAAGATAAAGTAATTAATATATTATTCTTTTTGAAAATTTGCAGACCAGAGATTCATGTGTATAGGTTCCAAAACATTATTGGACATCAAATTCTAATGTTTACCGCATCCTGGTGACATTCCGCCGCACTTTCTTTACATTTGAGTTATGGCGGAGGCTGTTGGTGCATGCCCTCCCAATACATAATGCTGGTGGTATGGTGCAAAATGCCCTTCTCTTAACGACTGTATGAAACACACAGAAAAAAAGAAGAGAAAAACACAACATTACTAAGGTAGCTTTCACCATTCTGAGGGTAGAGCCTTGCAAGATGTAGTTCCACAGATTGAAAATAGATTTACGTTTCTCTGAAATGTGTAATTACAAACCTTTCCAATCATCACTTCATGATTTTACAGGACCTTTTACAAAATCTTTGGCAATACTGTATTTATTGAGCACCATAACAGAGGCTTAAGAGCCTAGTGATTTTATATATATATATAAAAATATTTTTCAAGCAATTACTAAAACAAAATGTTAACAAGTTTATGAGACATTTATAACCACAAAACAAGTTCTTGCTTTCACTGGACACAATTGAAGATCTCAACACAGTCAGATGTCAACTGAAAATACAGGAGAAATCGGAAGAGAACAAAAAAAAAGGCCTGTGAAATATTAAACATTATCAAAATGAAAAGCCTTCTTTTTACCTTACTTTCACATAATTATTTGCTTAGACTGACTTGTCTAAAATTTAATTATTGTGCTCAATGTCTAGCATTATCTTTAAATAAAATTTCGAAAAAAAATATTTAAAAAAATGTTTAAATCCAACTTTTTTTTTCTCTCCATTATTACAAGGGTATCATCTAATCAAAATTTCAAGTGTCATTTGTATGTACAAAACTTAAGTGACATTGGATGATTATGAGGACTTGTCTTGAAGGACACATGATCAGATTATATTGTATCCACACTCACAGGCTTAGCCGATGGCTCCCTCTTTTCCTCAGCCCTGAACCAGAGGCTTTGGCTGAAAGTACATAGAAAGAAGACCAAAACTTCACTCCGAAAATACACGTGTCACCAAGAAATACTAAAGTTATTTTCAGAAACATTTATACTATCAACAGATACAAAGCAGTTTTATTTTTTTATGTTTAGCCATTTATGTACAATAGTTTACATGTACCATTTACTAACAAGCCTAATAGAACTATTGCACCAAATTTACTAACATTTACCTTTGTTGGGTTTTCATGATATTTATATTGTTATGTAATAGGGAAAAATATAACTTCTTAAATGATTAAGAAGCAGTTAAATATTAAAGACGTACCACTTTTTATTTTAAACTTTAATCACATGTTTGATATGGTTTTAAAAAATAGATGTAACATTGTAGGAGATAATGATAAAAAGTTGAAAAAAAAATAACGATTTTACATTGAATGCTAAATTGTCAAGTATTAAAGCCACAAAGGACACATACATCATCAGATGAGGTTACACCAGCTGCAGCTTTCTACTTCTCCTGTACACTACTTCAAGAAAAAAAAATACAAAAAAAAAAAAAAAAAAAAAAAAAAGAAAGAGGAAATATAAAGAAAAAGTGATTAATTCAGTCAAATATAAACACATAGTGGAACTAATGCAATAATGCAAATATTATGTCCAGTCCATTTTGGTACAGAAACTTATTATGTTACTTTCTTTTCATGTACCTTTTTTTTTATTATGAATTAGGATTTTCATAATATTTAACCATTGTGACAATTGAAACACAAGTTTTTTTTATAGTTATACAAAAATTGAGAGCATAGCTGTCATTTTGATTGTAAGACTTTTAAAATCCATTTAAGTTGACCATATTCATGCTTAAAAGGGTAAATGAAATAATTAGTAAAATTCAACAAACAAAATGACTACTATGCTCACTAAAATAGCATAAAATAACTACCATACCATTTTCCAACTTGAGACGTTTCGTCAATGAATCACCAGAGCTGTCCAAGCCCTAAAATAAAATAGATTATTATTAGTATTCATCTATGCAAAACAAACAAAAGTAAAAATGAAAAGATTAATAAGTATTTAACGATCCTTATATTACAAGATCAAAATGACAAGATAAAAACACCAGAAAAAGCTGTCAATTTCCAGATTTAGATTTGTCTAGATACAAATTTGTCTTTACAACATGACTTTCATTGCTACCTTTTCTGCCAAATAATTCTAAGCCATTAAAAGATTTAAACATTTCATACAATCATAGGCTATTTTTCAAAATGGACAAGTGGAAAAATTATAACTTTAGTTAAGAACATAATCTTTGACTATAGAAGTAAAAACAACATTGCCATTACAAAGTAGTGTTAAAAATTGTTTTTTATAGATTCTATCTTTAGAAAAGAAAATATTTAAAAAGAAATGAGCTTATTAAGGAAAGTTTGGGCTCATCCTAATGATGTTAGATTAAGTCACCCCATGATGCAGCGAGGTGAAGCGCCAGACATTAGGCAGCAATTCTCATTGATAATTTGAAGCATAAATAATTTATGCATTATTTACAGGCTCATCTTTGATCAACATAGTGGAGATAGTGCTATCAAGGTGTTATTTTACATTATATAAACATTATAAAGTCTAAGGCATTTCTATTTAACTGCATTCTAGAAAAAGGATCGAAGTTGATTTACAAACGATAGGATTAGCTGCAAATTAATGATAGCTGCATGTGAGATGAAGCAAATGAATAAAATAATTAAAGATAAGTTTCTGAGCCATTCTAATTATAAGCATAACTTATATAACTGAGCAGTGGATCCGCTAAAAAAATACTTTCATATTTGTGTTTCTCCAGTACTGGTATCAAAAAGTGTCACATTAGGCTAAAAATTAAAGTGGAAGTTTTTGGTTTTATTTTAAGTGTACTCACCTCTTCAGCCATTATACTTTAAGAATTTATCAATAGAAAATGAGTTAGAAAATGTTCATTTCCTCTGCAGAGCTGGGAAACGGGGGTACCCACTTTAGCATTTCAGGTGCATCACTGGGACACCTTTGATGATTAAAGTACAACTAACTGTTTATTTGTTTGCTTTTTTAGTATAATTTGAATGTTTCTATTGCAGGCATGTCAAACTCATTAAGGTATATGGGCCGCATAAACAACTTACTATGACCTGAGGGGCCGCAGCAAAAAATCCAACTAGTTTTTTTGTAAATTAGAAATAATACAATAATTAATGGCATACCTGTCCCTTAGCTAAATTTGTAGTATTACTGGCTAATTAAAAATTACTATGATTTTCTTAGACCTGATGCTTGACATCTTTTCTGGGATGCCATTTTATTAATGTCAGGTTGAAGTTTGTTTGCCACTGACGCTTTCATCACAGATGACAAATTTTGATCAGATAATCTCGAACGGTGAGATGTTTAATTGCTTTTATTATGGAAAAGAACTGCTCATAGACCAGTACATGCAAAAATAGCTAGAATTCTAGCTGCAAATTTCCGCAATTTAACGAACCGTTCAGGGTAAATGACTAAAATTTTGACACAGCCATTTCAGTATACTTCGATTTCAACTAAGAACCTGACTTCTATTCTATCAGCTCTAGTTGCACATTTCCAGCAGCATTTTCAGAATCAAATCAGATCGCGTGATAGAGAGGCTAAGTGCGCTTAAACTTGGCTTGGCTACCTAGAAGGAGGTTCGACACCCGACTTGGTCAGAGCGCCCAAAGGCAGCACGGATAACGAACTCCTAGATGCCCCCTCTCCCACTGGTCCACAAATGAGATTGGACCAAATCTCTCCGACCATGCTATAAGCCTAAAGTAGCGCTATATAAAACAGTATACTAATAATAATAATGATGCACTGAAAATGAGCAAATTTAAAATTAGCTTCAGTCTCTCTTATTTTTGCAAGTAACTTTGCATCAAAACCATTTCATTTCATGGTTTGTGCGCCATACCTTTGTTAGACTAGCTAGCTTTACTAAAGATAAATTGTACTGAATTATCACCTTCTGTCATTTCTCAAAAATCATCCTGGCTTGTTATGTATAGATCAGAACTCATGTAGTTCCTGGTATATTTAAAAATTCCTGTTAAAGGCCCTTATGAATATAGCCAACCCGTTACGTCAGTTGACTCATAGAGACCCAATAAACATATAATTCAAAATCAGCTCTATGTCATTTTTTAATTGTTCAAGCAAGCTGACTAACATGCCATTTATTCTATCTGCAACAGTGTCACTAGTTAATGCTATTTATTTGACTGCTTTCTCTTTTTTTACTGAATAAATGACTTCGGCTTTAACGAAACACTCCTTCATAAAATCACATTTATTAAATGATTTGCAATGGCTTGTATGAATTTTGACATGTAGCTTGCTTTCACTGCAGACTCACCCTCGTTGTTCAGTTAAACAAATACTATTTTCCCATTCAAGTAGATTGTCATCTCTTGTTTTCCAGCGTAATAGTGTAACATTATTTTTATAATTTTTTTAGGTAGCCAAGCGGGCCGCATGCAAGGTGTTTGCGGGCCGCATGCGGCCCCCGAACACCCAGTTTGACATGCCTGTTCTATTGTATTAAGCAGCTAGATACAGAAATTGAAGTTTTTGAGCACTTACGTTATGTTTGCGCTCAATTTAAAAAATGGGACACCGTAGCACCTGTGATACTACTGGTAAAAGTTTTTTAAATAAGATTTTTTATAAGAAAATAGAATTTATGCTATACTTGCATAATAGCTAAATATATAGGCTATTATTTGCTGAAATATCTCAACAATAATTCAAGCATTTAATGATTTATTATTGCATTATTATTATATCACAAGATGTTGCGGGTGCTACAATGGGACACCAATATGAAAAATATTGTTTTTGTTAATACATGTTGAAATTTAAAAAATTTAAAGTCTGTAAATACATTACCAATTATTCTTTTATTAGTGATTCACAAAATAGGTTTCTATAACCACAAATGTATGTATTAGGCCTTTGGGTGTGTACAACAATCCTTTAAAAAATATATTAGACATAACTGCCTCAAACATGACCTAATCATAGACTACAAGGTGCAGCTTTATGACTTTCAATGCACCATGAACAAGATCCAAAACAAGATTTACATATAAATTGAAATATAGAGTAGATTTAAATCTACACTTGACCTATATCTAGATCAAGACTTGTTTGGTGTCCCCTGATGCACCTCAAACAATGATAAAACAATAAGATTTACATTAACTTAGATAAAAAAAAATAGTATACATGTATTCAAGATCAAACTTAAGAATAATAAGCTTAATTCTTATTATAATTCAAAAATTTAGTGAGAAAACTACTTATTTTATATCTTAACCTCTGAGATTTTCTGGTATGATTTAATATGCAGTGTTTCGGGTGCTACAGTGAAAAAATGTGGGACACCATGTCTATTAATGTCTCCTGTTAATTACTATGTAGCCTTTTCCCAAGAAAATGGACCTAATTGTGTACTAAGCAGTATCAGAGATACCATGAAGTAATTTCCATCACATTAATAAATTAGTTTAAAAAAATATTGGCCTTTTTGTCAAGAGCGTTTGTGGTGCATCACCTGGGACACCAAGACCTATTTTACTAAAATTATATAAATTTTACAGTTTCAGAGAAAAATTGCACTGTGTAAATTAATCATTCATGCTTTTAGTAACAGAAACACAATTGGGAGCAGAATCCTTTACTTTGTTTACAATTGATAAATAAAGGTTTAAAATTTCAAATTTAGTGGGACACCATGTGATGCACCTGTGACGCATTTTTTACAGCGACACCTAAGTAATACCAAAGTAAATATAAAATAAAAAGATATTGTTAATGCAATAACATTATATTTTATTGTTAACCTATTTCAATAAAAATGTCTGTTCAATAATCCTTGCTTTTAGTAGAATATTACTTCAACCTACGCCAGGTATACTGTGTTACATCAAAAGAGGCCATTTTGTGCACTATTTCACACATTTTCTACAATATTAAAATTCCACTATTCACCTTTCAAGCTCAAAATATCACAATTTATAAATAAACCATTTCTATGTGCAGTGAAAAAAAATTTGTGACATTTTAATCAGACGTTTTTGAGTTATAGACTTTTTAGTGAACCAATACCTAGAATATATACTAAATCAGGGTCATTGGACAACCTAGGCCAAGTCGCGGCCATTTTCAACTTTGAATATTTATAACTTCGTAATGGTCTGACCTATGAAAAAACTGATAGTATCAATGGATTCCTCGTCCTTTTTTCTATTAAGATAGATACGACTTATTGTATCACTATGCCTTGTTAAAATTAAATATAAGGTCAAAGAGGTGTAGGGTCGGTATCGTCGCGCGTAATGAAGAACGGACAATTTCCCTTCGTGTCAGGAAAACCGGAAACTGTGTAAGGGTCAACAGAAACCGCCACAAAATATCCTTTTAAATATATTTTAATCTTTAATTTAAGATCTAATATATAAATCATTTACGCCTGCAGTAAGAACACACGTCTTTTTCAGGTTTCCCACACTTGGTATCTCCATTCTAGGTTTGTAACGGAGTCACACTAAGGCATAGTGGAAATGGGGGGGGGGGGGTTTATATAATATAGGTCAAGTGCCCTATCTAACAAGCATGCTCAGTGACTACAAGCAGTGCAACTGAGGTCACACATTGGCAACATCTGTAGTCTACTCCTCCCCCTCTCCAGTGTTCTGGCATGCTTAGTGGACAGGGGGAGGGGTTACATGGGTAAATTGTCTTCATGTAACTGGCCTGACACCAGATACCAATTGTTAGTCCACTCCTCCCTCCCCTCTCTTTTTTTTTTTTATAAAGCACCTTCATTCTTCTAGCATGCTCAGTAAACTTGGAGGGGTGTAGGATTTCAGATATATCCATTCTTGGCTTGTAAATGATGTCACACCAAGGTCATTGGACACTAGTTTTACCTGTAGCTTGTTATGGCTAAGTGAAGATTTATTAAATACCTCAGTTAATGTAATTGGCATCTTACAACTTTTATAACAAATCTAGATTACTTTAATCTAGTCTACATCCAGATTATCTTAAACTACAATACATTAGTTGCAATTTTATCACTAGAAAAGTTATGTTGTCCGGATAGCTTGCCAGACTAACATCCATCATGTACGACAGACACCCCCTTTAAAAAAAAATTTGGCTCAATTGACAACATATTTAATAAATCACATGTGTTTCCTCATCTATTTAGAAGCCAAAAATATAAGTCTCGTTGAGATGATGCATCATCAGATTTAAAAATAGCCTTAATCCCATGACCCCTCCCCTTGTTTACCAAGAGGGCAAAATTTTTTTTTTCGTATACTGTCTACTTTGACCTGAGGATGAACTTTGCCTCCTCAAGGAAAAGGAAGCACCACATGTCAAAAGTGGGATAAAATGGTGCCTGCGCAGTAGCAATATAGCTATTCCGGTATAAACATTAAAATAAAGGAGTTATTTTGATAATAAGTGGAGTGCACGGATAGCTTTACAAAACATCGCTGTCTGTTGACCCTGTTTTACTCTATATGTCACCAGTACTGGAGAAACACTCATACTCATATAGACTCTACCTAACTCTATTTCTAGATCTATTGCTGTATAAATTTTTAGGGGCCTTGTTGAGTAACAAATACACATTTTCAATATTATTTTGTATAATTGGTAGCCGATAGGTCTGCTAGATCTGTGTTAGGACTAGTAAGTAGGTGCACATAATTTGACACTGACTTAGTGACTATAACTAGATTCTAGTAGAACTTATGCCTTATGCCACCATAAGCGGAGAAGGCCAGGGCAGAAGCCTTTCAGAAGGCGAAGCCGAAGAACTGGAATACTGGATTCTCGCCTGGAAGGACACAATCATACACAGACTGTGACAGACAATGAATTGAATAAAACCTGGAATCTAAAGTAAAAGTAAGTCACTTACTTGTATGCCGTTCATTAGTTCATAAGCGTTTAGGGGCGAATCCATTTCATTAAGAGGGGAAGCAAATTCACTTAATTAAGATTAGATCCAATCTATAGTCTAGATTTTAATCTAGACTAGATGCAGCAATTCTTAATGTTTTTCTATAGATCTAATTAGACTCTGTAATAAAAAAAAAAACGCGTAAGGGTAAAATTTTGCCGTCCGGAAGTCGTTTTTTTTTATGTAAGGGCAGATACTTTAACACTTTACAGATAAAAATATATAAATTACACTAAAGTAAAAATATTAATTTAAAATAAATTTAATGAAAAAATAAGACATTTAATTTTAATCAACAAGAAACTAAAGATTTTTTTTAATTTTTAAAAATTTT
>JADKLZ010000003.1:56146778-56182587 GCA_021533235.1 Biomphalaria straminea
AAGAAAATTGTAATAAGAATCGTTAAAATGTATATCGAAAAAAAAACAACAACAACAAATTGGCAAGTCTCATTTAGCATATTGCGCTTTGACAAATCTCGCGAGATTACTGTTTACCCATAGATAAATAAATATAGACTGGAAAAAAGAGAACATGTAGATCTATATTGACTATATCTATTGTATTCGGATTTCCGAATTATGAAAAACTAAAAAAAAAAATTGCATGATCTTCAGTCTTAGAGATTAAAAAAAAATTTTAGACATAAAATAAAGTACATACAATTGCAATTCACCAATTTTCGTTTCATAAAACTCTCTTGTTGGCCAATTTATATTTATTTATGTCTATGTGTTTACCATATATTTTTTTCTAGCAGATTTATTTCGCTCTATAAAGATCATAACTAGATTTAGCTAGATACTGTTTCACATCATATATGATATATACTAGCGTTACACATGTTTGATTTGTTCACAGGCTATATATTGATTATTTGTAAGGAAAAAAAAACACTTTTTTTTTCTTACAAAGCTTATAATAACCTACTAGGCCTACTACTGTCAGGGTGCAGGGGGCGTAGCTAGGGGGACCGGGGGGATCGACCTCTTTGGGGGCCCCTTGCATTTTGGCATTCGACATATGACATGACATAATGTACGCAAAAAAATATGTAAGTCCAAGATCAAATTGGTTCAGTATATCAGTAGACTTAACAAAAAAAAAATATCATTAAGACTCTTTTTATAAATAATACCGTTGTTTATTAGCTAATTAATGCACACGTGACAAATCTCAATATTATTTTGCTTTTTCGTTGGATTGGGTGATCAGTTTCGTCAGTTTCTCGTCATTTAGCAGAAAACATGCTGGAGAATAGAAATACTCGATAAGTATCACAACTGCTGATAAGTAGATGACTCAGGGACATTAATCCAACTGATCCAAAACTATTGAAACCATCGGTAACTGAAACTGCAGAGGCATTACTCAACGAACGACAGATGAAAAGCAAAGTGAAATACGATGCAAAAGCAAGACTACCTAAAGATTACTCTGTCAGAGAGAAAGTGAGAGTTCGTCTAGAACAAACATGGCAGAAAGTAGTTCTCATAAAAAAAGCATTCCTCACCCAGATCTTACATCATAAACAAACAATGGGAAAACATACAGTCGAAATCAACGATTTTCGAACAAGGGTATCGATCACGATATCTTTGGGTACTATGATACCGATGAAGGCAACGAACTGTAAACTGTTAGAACAAACGAAATAATTATAGACCAATGTCTAGAGAATCTGTTGTGCCAGTCAAGACAACCAGAAGTGGTCGAATTGTTAAAGTTCCTAGTATATATCAGTTTAAGAACTTTAATAGGAAGGGTGTGATAATAACTTGAAAAGGAAGGATCTCTGGGGTTAATTTGGAAAACAAAGTTGAAAAATTCAATATTGCTTTTGGATTTATGCCTAACAGATGTATTCGCTAGCCAGACAGACGGCCACTCATTGTGGCTGCGTTATCATAGGTTTAACTAATGCATCACGCTGTTTTGTAGCTCACCCTGGTAAACCCGAATAATGGACAATTCTAGCATTATTAAGAATAATAATTATTAAAAATACGCTGTATATTTTATTCGTGGCCAGTAGCGGCCTTAGGGAGTGGCAAATGGGGGTGGGGCAGCCGCCCCAGGCCCCGCGCTTGAGGCGGGCCCAGCAATCGGAGATTTTATTGTCACAAACTTGATCACCACATATTTTCCTAATACAATCCGATTGGATGTTGATCTTTTGTATACGAAATAAAATATTTGGATTGGTTGCTACCGTCTATTTGTTGTTTTTTTTCCCCAATAGGCTATGGCCGTAGGAGTAATTTTGAAACTGTTTTTAAAGTTGAAAGAATTTTCTTTATGCAGAACAATTACAATACAGTATATATAGCACTTAGCGCGGCCAATAGTAAACCAACAATGGCTACGCAATGTTATATGTTTTGTAACAAAAAGGATGGCCCACAGCGTTAAGGAAGACATATTGTCTTGTTATTGTTAAAGCGTTAGAGACGGATTAGTCGGTTAGTGTGATGTGGTACGGTATATATAGTTTATCCTTACGGGGCCCCGCGCTCTGCTAAGGGCGCCCCTGTTCGTGGCAACAAAGAGAGTAATATTCTTAGTTTTTGCTGCAAGCACGTTTGATCTCTTTTGAAAGTAAAATAAATCGGCAACAAATCTATTAAAGATTTGCATTTTAAAATGTAAAACTAACTTTAACTTTTCTCTTTCGGAAAAATATTTTAAAACGTACTGGTGCTTGACACTATTGGTCAATCAAATATATTAATTTATGTATTTACAAACAAATTTCGGACACCCGTTCAAAAGCTCCCCCCTCTCCCCCTTAGCTACGCCACTGTCAGGGTGGAATCTTTAACATGTCATTATTCACTCTTTCCTTTCTCAGATCAAGTTGAAACTTTGCACAATTATTAATTTTCATTTTAAAAAATAATTCAATACAAAATGCAATTACAATATCTTACTTACTTAGACTTAGATTTTCCAGCGCAGTCGGCGCATTGGGCGGCAAGATGTCCTCACAAACACGTCTTTGGCATTGTCTGAAGCCTCTTCCCACCTGGTGTCCACTGTTTCGGCCTCCATGTCATCGCAAGTCTTTTGGTATGCGTTATTCATTTTGCCGGAGAACATGGTCCGTAAGCTTCTTACGACGGTCTGTCATAACCTCATTTATCTATATAAAAGGCTCATAAAACCAGTGGCGTCACCAGGCGGGTGCGGGCCGCACCGTGTGACAACCACCAGGGGGTGACACCCAAGTGAGTAAAATGCCCTTTTTCAAAATGCAACTTTAAAAACAAAATTACTGGCTCCAAATGTCTCTCACAATTTAGTATCATTTTGTCCCAACCCTTCTTAATTTAATTCTATTTGAC
This sequence comes from Biomphalaria straminea, assembly GCA_021533235.1. Lineage (NCBI taxonomy): Eukaryota > Metazoa > Mollusca > Gastropoda > Planorbidae > Biomphalaria > Biomphalaria straminea. Next base: position 56,149,743 of record JADKLZ010000003.1, read on the forward strand.
TTTATTATGTGCTGTAGACGCCAGGAGAACGAGCTTCTGAAGATCAGAAATGTAGACAAAAGCTAGGAGCTTTGGGCTTCGCCCCGAACAACTTTGAGTGAATTTAAGTCACTCCCCCAAACATCTGACCAGCTGAGTGGTAAACGTAACATTTTTTTTTGTGGCAATGTGTTGAAAAACACTTAGGCGTAACCCTCTCGCACGACATGCGACGGGCTGCAAGCTTTCTCCACGGAAATCAGTCTAAGGCGACTTTCACAGCCACTTCTCAGCAGGTGCCCACGAAAATCAGGACTTCTACAGGTAAGACGTGGAGGGCCAAGCTTTTTATTTCCTCTTTTCGGCTTCCATGTTAGGGCTGACTTAAACGTGTTTCGTCTTGTCTAATGATATGTCTCACAAATGTTTAATGACGTTCAGTCGCCACTTCCTTAGACGGCGAATGCCTGTGTGCAAAAATCGTTCTCTATTGGTAACAATGTCTCGGGGGGATTGAAAAAAATCCTCTCAGCCATCTCTACTCAGTTTACTCAGCCTCTTTTCAACCTTCCACGCCTCAAATCGTAGATGGCCGTTGAGACTTTGATTGTATTGAGTAGATAAATTTTAATTTTTCTCAAGGCTTATTAATTTGTTAAGATAGGCCTTACTTATTGAAAGACGGCTCCTGCTTTACAATCCGACATGAAACACCGTGATATGGAACTCCATCCCTTGAGATAACACTGCCTAAATAGTTTAACTTTTCTATTTGTTTGAGATCTGTATGACCAATGTTGATAGGGAACTGAACAACCTGCACCCTATATATATACCTTTGAGGCAGGGGCGGACTGGCTATATGGGCAAACGGGCAAATGCCCGGTGGGCCGCCACCAAATGGGCCGGTCGGGTCACCACCAATCTTTTTTTTTTTCAAAACAGTCACCTAAAAAAAATGACAGCAGCGTAATACAGATACACCTTTAAAAAAAAATTCAACAAGAATAAAATTAAAAAAAACAACTCTACATCATGCTATGATCATTCACTGTATTTAAAATTAGCTGCAAGACCTTACAATGTACCAGCGGCATAAACTTCAAGACTGCTTTGATGTCTTCGAGGCTGCGTTTGGCCTGATCGTTTTGCTGGTCAGCATGTGCGTTTGATGGCGCACCCATCTGTTTTAGCTCCTTCCCTCACCCGTCTGTTGATGGTTCCATTGACAATGTTACCAAAAAAAAAAAGAGGGAAGAGAGAGGTTGAATTTAAAAAAAACATTGATGTAGCGCAGAAAGCAAAATAGGGGCGACAATTACCTCTTACACAATAGTGAATAAGAAATACCTTCAGTACACAGAAGCCTAATAACGCAAACCAAAAAAAAAAAAAAACCTATTCACAAATCAATCTGTGTATAGAGGCGACTTTCTTCATTTGTAAAGAAAGAGTAAGCTTTCTTTTTGTTTATTTTCCTAGTGACATATATCTAAAATACTACACTTAAAGCTTACAAAGAAAAAATTATTATTGTATGTTTACATTCCTAGTAAATGTAAATTTAAAGCAGGAACTTTTTTTTTTTTTTGCAATTTTAATTATTAATAAAGTTACAAAGACTAAGAGTCTGAGGTAATTAATGACAGTGATTATTATAATAAAGATCTGGTGTCATACAATAGACTAAATACAAAAGGAGAAACACGATGGTGGTCCAAAGATGCGGCTTTGACATCTTCGGGTCACTCCTAAGGAAAGAGTCATCTCTGTACAGTAGTATTATTCTAGTGCTTGACAAAATTGAAAAGAATAGCAATTCTAAAGCAGATACGAGACAAAAGCCCTGGCATTCAAAGATGCTGTATTGAGATATGAAACCATCTTGACCTCATTTGTTTTCCTGCACGTCTTTGAACTGACCACACCTCTTTCAAATTACCTTCAAACAAATGGAATGGATATTATGAGAGCGTATAACATGGTGTGTGTTAGAAAAACCAAGATGAAGACTCTAAGAAATAATTTTGAAGGGGTGAAGAAAGCAGCAGATGACTTTGTGCGTGTGGGCAGATACAAAAATTGAAGATGAAGAGTTGAAGAGCGTTTACCTGAGAAAAGGACAAGAATGAAAAAGCGAATGTCAGGAGAGCAGGACAATGGTGATAGAATTCTCGACGCTCAAAAAAGTTATGAAGTTCAAGTTTTTAACGTCATCATAGACACAGTTATCTCCAGTCTAGAAATACGTTTTGACGTGTCAAACATCTTTTATGCAGATCTCGCATGCCTCGATCCTAGAAATTTCAACGACATAAAGCTAAAAGGACTTGAGCCACCAGCTTTAAAAGAACTTAGCAAGAAGTTGCTCTTATTTGATTCCACGGCTACTGCAGAAAATTTACGTAACGAATAGATGAGTCTAGCTGAGCAGTGGGACAAGCTGAAAACATCACCTTTATATAAGAATATAAGATAAGTGTGGGAAACAACAAAGATGAACAGAACGATGACTATTGTGGTGAAAGTGATATGGAAGTTGAAAACAAAGAGTGTTTGTCATGTACTAACTGTCCAAATTGCTTTTACCGAATTTCAAAAAGGTACAATTTATTGACCAGAGCATATCTTGTAATTGGATTGGCTTATAAATTTGTGCTTTCGCTGTCATGTAGTCAAGTAGCTTGTGAAAGAAGTTTCTGCACATTGCAATGTGTCAAGAATAGACTGGGAAGCACCATGACACAAAAACACTTGAAAGATTTTATGCTTATGGCTGTAAATAAAGATGTATTACAAGAAATTGATTTGGAAACTATTATAAGCGATGTGGCAGGAAGTAGTGAGCTGATGAGGGATCTTCTTATTCCCTGAATATACAAATCACATTTAATGTATACAGAAGCAAGCGCTTTTCACGTTCAGTAAAGTAAGTGCCTATCTAAACTATATGCAATTCTCTAGTCTTTTGGTATAACAAAAATTCCCAAAAACATTTAATGATAAATATTTATTTCAAACTCATTATTGTACTGTAAATAATTTTCAGACCACATACTTAATACATTAAGTAATCCTAAGCAAGCATTCGTCGTTTTCGATGCATTATTTAACTGTAAATTTGTTTTTATTATTATTATTATTATATTTACAATAGAATTAGGCTTAGACATATAACATGGCTCGCCATTTGTGGGCCGGGTTAAATGGTAATGCCCGGGCCTATTTTGATACCCAGTCCGCCCCTGCTTTGAGGGCGTCTTTATCCGTCATCTCGTGTATACATTTAATTGTATTTCAAAGTAATGCTATGTCGCCTGCAAATTCCCACTTGGTTTAGTTTTCGTCATGGGAATCCAATTGCAGCTTGTTTGATGGCATCGTCGATAGCTACATGAACGAGAAATGGGATTAAGATACACCCTATTCTTATATCCGTATTGATGTTGAAGAATTCCACCGTCTGGAATTTCTCTGCAAATTACAGGATTTAGCTCCTTTCTGCTATGTACAAAAATTAACTAGTTCTAAATAATTGACTAATTGGTTATTTTTTTGGATTGATTCGTGTATTGTGATAGAATAATTTTGTACAATTTCAACTTGATCAGAGTATGGGAATTGAGAGAAAAGGATGTTCAAAATTTTGGAAGACAAAATTCTATGATACTAAAAATCTTGGAAGACAACGACCACTCGCTCCATCAGAACTACGTCAGGTCGTCGCGAAGTGGGCGACTGCTGTCTGTCAGAACAAGAAGGGAGTGGTACAAAAACTCAATCGTACTTCACTCGGTCAAATCACCGCCACTCATTGATCAGGGAACATGAAAAGTAAAGATGCCGAGTGTAGTCGCTGAATGAACTCTTTATGTTGTGTCTGTTGTATTAATGTGTATGTTTCTGTTGTGTTGTCTTTCTATAAGAAAAGAGTACTTGCAATCACAACAAATTTCCGTAATTATCAATAAAGCAGTCTTAAGCTTAGTCTTATAGTAGATTGTATAGTTATCTATTGTTTGTCTCATACTTACTTTTAAGCGGCGACATATAAAGGGGACTAATTCAGTTTATATCCCCTCTTTAGTCAAGTGCAATTTCTTTTGTTCGAGCTATCAAGCAAAATAATTAATTACCAACAGATAATTAAATAATTTGTTGTTTTTTTATTTATTTATTCTAGTGTTGTCAGGTAAAAGAAATAGTTATGCAAAATTTCAGCTTGATCCGAAATATTGTGTTGGAGAAATGATGTGTTCAAACATTTTACCAGGCATACAGAGTCAGTTTTTATAAGCTTTCTAAAAAAAATGTAATCTAGTCAAAATGAAATAATTGGTAATATAACATGGCAGCCTGTCCATAGTAATGTATCTTATTGATAATACTCAACGAGTGCAGACTAAATAACCAATGACTATCTGAATTTTTTGTTCGATTGACCATGAACCAATCAACGCTTGACTTCCGTGCCGGTGCCCATTTAGGGTGTAAATATTGCAAACCCAACTTTACCGGAAAATGATTAAAAATCTGATAGCTAGTTGTGTGCTGTCATGCTCAAAATCTTGAGAATCATTGTTCGTAAACTATACACATATATACATATATTCATGTACAAAGAGCAAAAGAAAATTTTATTTACATAAATATATTTTTTATAAAATGTCAACACCTGTGGCTAATACCACTTTGGAGAGGATGTGAGAAACACACACATAAAAAAAATGTCCACACACAGCTGCTTGTCTTTATGGGCCTTCATGGCAGTCTGGCACTAAGTTGCGTTTCAATTCTGCACAAAGAAGCTTATTTTAATTAGTGCTGCACATTCGACCATAACTTAATGCATATAATATGCTAAGTGGGGGGTTTATATTTACAGAACTGTAATTATTGGAGTGCATCCCTTTTTGACTACGAAGTTAGTAAATTACAGAATTGTTGACTCAGCTAAAAAAACAACAACATTTAATTGTTGTTTTTCTCAATGTAACTATTGCTGATATGCTGTGACGAACTTTAAAATCCATTTTTTGGCCTGAATTCTCTGGATTTTGCATATATGGTTAGTTGCATATCATTACCGTTGTGCTTTGTAAGGGGATATCTTTCAGAGGACGGTAAGACACAAGTTTTAGATTCAATACCAGTGCAGAGACGTTATATGACTTATTAAGAGGTTGGGCTGATAGACAGTGATAGAGTAAGGGCAAAAGATTTAATGACTAAGTAGATCTAGTTTTGGGAAGCGTGGTCGAGAGGCTGAGTGCGGCTTGAGCTTGGCTTGGCTTAGCTACCTAGAAGGGGGCTCGAGGTTCAACACCCGACTCTGGCAGAGTTGTGTTTACTGAGCGCCCAAAGGCAGCACGGAAAACCAGCTCCTAAATACCCCTTCCCCCCCCCCCCCACTGGTCCACAAATGAGATTGGACCAAAGCGCTCTGAGCATGCTATAAGCATAAAAGTAGCGCTCTATAAAAGCTATAATAATATAATAAAAATGATTCTTGCATAATATTTATAACAAATATATTTATGAGAATGAGACAATACCATTGAAAAGAAAACCTTTCTAAAACCGAATAAATGCAACAGAGCTTAACAGAACTGGTTGGTTTCTGTTTGCGTTTAGGTTGTATATGAAAAGGGGGATATCGTGTTTCTAAACCAAATTTTTAAAAAATGCTATACAAATGAAATGTCTACCGCACACGTTTTCCATCTGCCTCATTGGACATGGCTTTCCTTTAGATCGATTTTTTATTGCTATTTTGACCTGAAACTCGTATGAAATCTATGCTTTAAAGTTTTGTTTCCTTTCTACAATTCCTCTTTTCAGCTTGCAAACTCTTTACGGGTTCAACATGGAAACTGGAACCTGGACACGGATCTCAAAAAGGGCTCTAACGGTTTTCTTAGAAAGTGGAGAAAGTTTATGTATATGTTTGGAATTTTTTCTTTCAGCTAATTGGTTACATAGGGAAAACTCTGAACAGACCTTTATACTTTTTTTAAAAAAAGTAAAATAATAGTTAAATTTGGTCTGGAGGTCTAGACAATTTTTATCTGGAGCACAAATAGCACATTTCTGCCTGTTTTTATTTAAGAGTGAAAGAAATAGACAGACGTCCTGGAACATTTTACGCACCGCCTGCTAAGTCTGGATCTAGAGGGGTATCGTCAAATAGGGATCTATTATTTTTTGTTGTCATATTAAAAAAAACGAAGTAATCGCTTATTACAAAAATCATTAGCTTCGTGAAAGAAGAATTGTCATTTAAAAAAGATATTTTTAAATACGGTATAATTTAACTCTTTTATGTAACTTTTTTTTTTTTGATACGTCTGTGAATCTAAAACAAACTTATTAGATTTTTAAATGTTGAGAATATTTTAGAAAAAGAAAAACATAATGTAATTGAGTGATAACGAAGTCCTAACTTTTTTCCAAGGGAGATAATCGACGTCTGCTTCTAAACGTTTGTTTATAATTTTGAATACTGTCTGGAGATGGGGATAGCAACACTACAGAATGGGAGTGGAATTTTTGATGCTGTTTTATTTATCCCTGATTACTTCACTCGTTTTATAACTAGATCAACTACTCGCTCGTTTTTACAAGTAAGTCAACAGATTTATCTCCCAATTAGAGTTGTTGTATCATACTCGTCTCAGGATAGCTCATATCTTAAAAAACATCGACATCACATACACATAACACACACACACACTTATACACAAACATCGACATCACATACACATAACACACACACACACACGTATACACAAATAAACCAATTAAAACATTGTCGCCTTCAATATGCGGAGGGGAGATAGCATTGACTCGACTTGAATGTTAGGGACCCAAGATTTTAATAAACTTTAAATGAAAGGAATATTTGTAGTCTATTGCTAAAATCTCTCTCTCTCTCTCTCTCTCTCTTCCTTTTCTCTTTCTTTCTCTCTCCTTATTCTCTATTTTCTCTCTCTCCTTTTTCTCTTTTTCATTCTCTCTCACTCTCTCCACCACAATCTTTTTTTCTCTCTTTATCTCTCCATTTCTGTCCTCTTTTCTCTTTCTCTCTCTCTCTCTCTCTTTCTCTCTCTCTCCTCTTTTCCCTTTCTCTCTCTATCTCGCTCCTGTCTTCTCTCGCTTTCCTTTCTCTTTGTCCTCTTTTCCTTATCTCTCTCTTGTCTTCTCTCTCCTTTCTTTCTACCTCTCTCCCTCCTTTTCCTTCTCTCTCTCTCACTATTCTTAATCTTTCTCAACCTCTCTCTCTCTTTCTCGCGTACTCCAACACTTACACACCTAATTAAAACGTATACATTTTTTTCCACGTAGATTGTTTGGGACCTACGGTGTGGTTACGAGCCGTACTTAGAGTCACCAGTGTTTCCCATAATCCTGGCCGTCGTCTGCTACTTTGTCACGTGCCTTCCGTTCACGCTCCTTGATATCTTCTGCCAAAAGCAGGCTTGGTACCGGAAGTATAAAATCCAAGTAGATAAAGAGGTAGATTCATGACCTATATAAATGCTTATTTTATTACCTTAAATTAATAAGGAAAAAACATTTTATAAGATAAGAAGATATGTGGACAGAGTTGTGGAATATTGTAGTGGATTGTGCATGATATTATAAGAATTATTCTATTCTACATCGTCATTTTTTAGGCTAGTTATTAGACTATTTTGTCTTTCTACAAAGCTTATATCAACTCTGTGTGTGTGGTACAAATTTTGAACACGTTATTTCTCCCAATTCCCATTCTCGGATCAAGTTACAATTTTGCAGAATTATGTATTGTTCCAATGAAACATAAATCAATAAAAAAAATATTAATTAATTAAATACAAGTAACTAGTTAATTTTGTTAGATATCGAAAAAAAAAGGAAATTAAATCTTATAATATTGATAGATATGTCTGTAAATATGGAGTTATTCCCATCAGATTTTTCAAAAAAATATTTTATTTATTTTTATTCTTTAGAACTTGTCAACATTGTCTATCATATTTTTATTAATACTAGTTATTTCGTTGAGACTAATTCTGTCTATTACTAGATCTATCAGAGAAATGTAAGTACTTTTAAGGGGTTTTGTATAAATGAATCGTGACCAGGGTCCAGGCAGGGAGAGATAATGGTGGAGGAAGCAAATTGCATACAATTTTAAGAAACCTTCCACTCATTCCTACAGGTGACGAAGGATCAGATTTTCGATGCATTATCCTTGACCTTTTGGAATCACATTTTGCTGGTTCTGCCGAGAGCTGTTGCGCAGTGGATCTGGTTTCCCGTCATGCCCCTGCCCGAAGAAGCACCAAGCCTGTTTGAGTTCTGTTGGCACCAGATAGCGGGTTTGTTCGTCTTCGATCTGCAGTACTTTTGCTGGCATGTTGCTCATCACAAAGTAAGTCTATGAGCAACGCTTCTTCTGACTTATGCGTGTTGTCTCATACCAAACATACAACAAGAAACCAGAAATAATGCTGAGGGATTAGAATTAGTATGCACATACTAAACATCATACATATATCTTTTCTTTTAACTAAAAAATGGCATTAAATAACTTTGTTTACTCCAAAACCATCTGATTTTCACTGCGTTGCCTCTTATAATAGAATGGTTAAGCCTTTTCGACGGGTTTGTATAAATTATTGACAAGTGTTCCTGGACTTTCCACTGATAGTTTAAATTCTTGGATCAAGTTGAAACTTTGCACAATTATTCATTGCATCTGACAAAACATTAATCAATTTTTTAAAAAAGTAGTCAATTAATCATTGGTAATTAATTATTTTGTTTGACATCGAGACAATAGGAATAAATGCTACTTATCAGAAGCGAATGTATATACGGATTTATTCCCCTTATTATGTTTGTCATTTTTTTTTCTTCCTTTCGCGGATAATGGAATTGTGCATAATTATTCATAGTTGATGACAATACACGGAATCAATTCAGAACAAGATTACAAAGAGAGTTTGTGTGATACACAAATTCAGAGGCGGCCCCCGTCGGAGTCGGGTCCCTGTCAGATCCGCCTATTCGCAAAATGTTTTGGATGTTCCTTCTAAGTACCTGGCTCAATTCCTGTATGCTCCCATCCTTAAACTATCGCAATATTTCTGAAAGAACAGTAAAGGTTAAATCATATTTTCAAAAGCCTTTAGTGTTTTTTTCTAACCGTGACGGACAGACCAACCAACAGACAAAACGCACAAAAATATGTTAGTTTCATTTTAATGGGGGCATTATACAATTTTATTTTTAAAAATCTGATTTTTTTTAAATTTAAGAAATTAGTTTAGAATTATGTCATTTCCGGTCTTTACGCTAGTACACGAAAGCCGCTGCTAAAAGTTCATTTTAAAAAATGTGCGTTACATCTACATGCCGGAAGCATACCTTATAGTAACATTTCCTCCCTTACATTTACGTAATTGTTTTAGAATTGGTGTTTTGTTATTAAAAAATCGCTTGCATAATTAATTTTATAAATTAAACGGTTTGCGTTTAGAAAACTAAAAGTAGCCGCATTTAATGGTGAAAAAATATTTTTCGTATCTCTTCTAGTTTTGGCGCTCTGAGTCTGACAGACGGACAGACAGACATAAATTCATTTTAAAAAATGTGCGTGATATCTACATGCCGAGAGCATTTCATATAGTAACATTTCCTCCCTTAGATTTACGTAATTGCTTCACAATTGGTGTTTTATTATTAAAAAATCGCTTGCATAATAATTTTTATAAATTAAACGGTTTGCTTTTAGAAAACTAAAAGTAGCCGTTGCACCTAAACTTTTCAAGCCGCATTTAATGGTGAAAAAATATTTTTCGTATCTCTTCTAGTTTTGGCGCCCTGAGTGTGACAGACGGACAGACGGACAGACGGACATTTTGCACAAACCTAATAGCGGCTTTTTCCCCTTACGGGGGCCGCTAAAAAATTAACCCCTAAGTTAATCAATTAGTAGTAATTAATTGATTTTGTTTTAGTAAAGCAGAATGGGAGCTAAATCCTGCAGTCTTGAGCTAAATTGCAGTAATTAGCGGTTCCTTACCATAGATAAGCTTTGTTTAAAAAAAAAATTTTGTTTAGTTTCCTTTGTTTCTGTACTTACAATAAATTATTTATTATTTTTATTTATACGCCCTACTTCTTTGTGCTCTAATTTAATTCTTATATAGTGAGCTTCTCTATTTCCTGCGTCACAGATTCGCTTCCTGTACAAACATATTCATGCTGTCCATCACCACTTCAACAGTCCTTTCGCTTGGGTCACTCAGTACCTGCATCCATTGGAGCTGGCCGCTTTCGGCTTCCTGATCACCGCCAACACCTGGATCTTCAACTGTCATCCTTTAACCGCTTGGAGGTAGGAGACATTGGGGTCTTGGTATTTTCCTTATCTTTTAAACGTGCCTTGTAAATATTAGTTCCCCTTTCAGACAATGCGGTCTTAAGGGCACATGATGTAATGATCATCTTTTTGGAAGGTTAACGAGGATGTCATGTGACCAGCACAACGACCAACCGTCTTGACCTACCCATAACAGCTGAGTGTACCCTTAGGCGTCCCAAAATTAATATTCCCAGTCTTCAGCAGGATTCGAATGATAGACCCTGTGGTGCAGAAGCCAAGCGCTTTACGACTCAGCCATCGCGCCTCCCATTGTAAATTATGTTTGGCTCCAAATGTAAAAAAAAGGCAAATAGCCATATTTAAACCAGGCTTACACAATGCAACAAATTAGTACCAGTATTATTATTACTAACATTATCATCATCTTCAATTATTACAGCTCGTCTTTACGCTCCTATAGAAAACCAAGGATTTCTTTACACGTGGGGGGGGGGGAGGGATAGTGTGTTTGGGAGAAGGTATCTGGGAGAAGATACCTGGGAAAACGTATCTGAGAGAAAGCATCTGGGTGAAGGTATCTAGGAGAAGATACCTGGTAGAACGCATCTGAGAGAAGGTATTTGGGAGATCGCATCTGGGAGAACGCATCTGAGAGAAGGTATTTGGGAGAACGCATCTGGGAGAAGGTATCTGGGAGAAGGTAGTTGGGAGAAGGTATCTGGGAGAAGGTATCTGGGAGAACGTATTCGGGAGGACGCATCTGGGAGAAGGTATCTGGGAGAACGCATCTGGGAGAAGGTATCTGGGAGAACGTATCTGGGAGAACGTATCTGGGAGAATATATCTTGGAGAACGCATCTATTAGAAGATATCTGGGATAACGCATCTGGGAGAAGGTATCTGGGAGAACGCATCCGGGAGAAGGTATCTAAGAGAACGCATCTGGGAGAAGGTATTTGGGAGAAGTCATCTTGGAGAAGGTATGTGAGAGAACGCATCTGGGAGATGGTATCTGGGAGAAGGCATCTGGTAGAAGGTATTTGGGAAAGCGTATCTGGGAGAGGTATCTGGGAGCAGATATCCGTGCTTCTTTTAGGCAAACACTACTCAACTTGAAAAAAAAAAACAGAATGCTTAGATTAAATTTTCCCCCCCCCCCCCCCAACTTAGATTATCTGACGGTATATTATTTTTACTGACTCAATATTTCAGGCTATGGCATCACCCTAAAAGAAGTCTTAATGTCTGTTTCTTCCTCAGCTACATGTTGCTCAGTACCATTGTCAGTGTTGAGGCTCACATCGGCTTCGACTTCCCCTTCCTTCTGCACAATCTCGACCCTACAGGCAACTTTGGTGGACCCGCCAAACACGACATGCACCACCTGAGACCGCATACAAACTACCAGCCTTTCTTCAACCACTGGGACAGATTGTTTGGAACCTACTGCCCTCCAATGAAATGTGGAGTCAGAAGCAAAACCTGGCAGGACAACAAAAAGCATATCAGGCAGAGCAAGAAAGTTAATTAAAATGAAATGCACAGAACGGACACTCGTTTCAAGATTCACACATCTAGTTCAAAGGAAGAATTCTATCAATGTTTTATAATTTTTTTGATAAACAAATTAGTTATTACACGGCTTAAAGTATTTATAAAAAAACTCAGTGCGTCCAGATTAATAGAGCTATTCATGACTTGAACTGTGCAGTGGTTTCAAAATCCGACCCCCCCCCCCAATACAGATATTCTTCTATAGGGCAGCTTGGTGGCCAAAAGGAAGCCTTAAAAATAATATAATACAAATGAAGTAATGCCATAATGTATGCTAAATTTGATTCATTCAGAATGCTTTATTGAATTCTTTTTTTTTTTAATGGGTGAAATTGTATTAATTATTCAGAAACAATCATGCAATTAATTTATCTAGATTAATGTAAATTTGTGAAATCATAAATATTTTTACTAATTTTGTTTTTTGTTAAGCACAAATTGAATGCTTACGATATGCACAGTACATTATGGTCCAGTTACCCTTGTGGGCCAGTTGGGGGGAGGGGGAGGGGGGGGGAGAAGGGGTTATTTATGAAAAGCCTTCCGTACTGCCCTCAAAAGAAATAAAGAAAATAAATGTTGCTTGAGTCTGACTTCGAACTCCACAGTGGAAGGCTGACACCTTAGCCACTGTGCTATTCGAGTAATTATAAAAATAGAAGGCTCTATTGTTAGTTTCAATTTTTTAGCAAATGACCTGATTCTCTAGACAAGGCTTAACTACCTGTAATTTGTTTTTTTTTAATTTGTAGATCTATGTTGAAACTTGAAAGGATGCCAAGTATGTTATTTACCAATATTAATATATACAAACCACCATTTCCACTTTCCTTTATTAATGTAAAATAAATATTACTGGCTTCAACAGCTTAGGTTTGAAAATTAAAAAAAAATCTTTTTCATCTCCTGGTGTATTATGTAGTTAATAGTTCTCTTCCAACAGAATTGCTAATTCTATAAACAAAAAAAAATAATTTAAAAAACTTATGAGAAAGAACTCTTCGTTTACATACATATATCTTAATACTGTAAGATTGACTTAATTTCTCTATATTGTTATAACCCTACTGGCAACGCAAAAGGGTTAACTGTGTGTAATCAGCTGACATGTGACACAGGCCAGTATAACAGTTTAGCGTGCTATGTCGAAGTGGAAAGAACAGGACTGGCATGAACTTTGCACGCAAATGTGACCACTGTTATGGTCATCTGATCATAAGCCTGTGTGTAGGAGAAACCAGAGACAGAGTGTTTTTTGAAGAGTTCAAGACAGGACACGGAGGAGACCAGGTCTGTTAGTCTGGTTATGAAGTCGGTCCTGGTCGAGTCCTGAAGTGAATGTACGTGTCCAGAAGAGATAGAGACAGTAGAGTTTAGTTTGTGATGTACAGTGTAGCATTTGTAGCTGTTGATGTGCCAATTGTCTAGTATTGGCTGTTATCTTTTCCATTAGTAAAGTACCAGATTATTTTTAGAGCTCTTGTTGTCAGATTCTTTGTTTTGTGTTATGTGTTTAGCAGTGTTTACGGAAAGCCTGACATAGGAACCGGAGATTCGTAACAATATAAAATGTTACTATTTCATTACCACAATTTAACTAATTGGTTATATTTTTATGTATTCATGTTTTGATAGGTAGGCCTACAATGAATAATTGTGCAAAGTTTCAGGCTGATCCGAGAATGGGAAGTGGGAGAAATAAAATGTACACAAATTGTACCAGACAGAGTGAGCTGATAGTAGCTTTGTAAACTAAAAACAAATCAAGCTAACCACTACATCTAAAAGGATTGCTGGGGGGGGGCGGCGCTCGGAATGCTCTAATTGCTTCGTTGTACATGTTTTATATGTTAAAGAATTGAAGATTATTACACCCTAGCCCAAACCTCCCCGCAGGACGACGTGGGATGACAGAGGGCAGGGTTTGAACCCGGGACCATTGAGGACAGTCCAGATTGCTTAGCACACGACCATGCTCGACTTGTAGACTACTGATTCGAGTGACTTTTAGAACGTTCAAGCAAAAGACGAAGTAATCACGTCTGAGTCCACTGTTATTGTTCTAAGTTCAAGGCCCTTGGCCTTGTACACGCAACTAGACACAGTCGGTACATTAACTCTTTGACCTCGCAATGATGCTCCCATCATTCATTCTATCAAGATATAAAGTTATAAGTTCCGTCCAAACGTGGAAAATAATTACGGTGTCAAAGAGTTAAACGAAGAATCCACCCCACGGACTAACTCTCGTCTATAGTTAAAAAAAATGATTGTTATGATAAGAATATTATATGTATATGTTTGTGTATGTTAGGTTTATATGAAACATGTAATTATTCGATGTAAACTGACACCTAGAATTTCTTTAGTGCCGAATATTTCTTGCCATTCTTTGTTTTTATGTGTTCTCAACTTGTCGTCAGAACGTGTTCGTAATGTGTTAATAATATGGACTGTGTTAACTCAATCACAGTGTATTAACTCTTTCTCTCCTAACTTACGATACCAACGTTGATTTCAGCAGAATGTGGTAAATAATTACGGAGAGAAAGAGTTAAAGCCTTTCAAGACGGGCATAGGTTTTGATTGAGCTGTTTTTATTTGTATATAACAATTCGAGACTCTATATTAATTTTTAAAAACATTTAAGAATAAATTGATCGAATATTGATCTATTCCACTCTCCTTTCCTTAGCATGTCTTCAGCACTCAGTTCAACTTCTAGTACCCAGGAAGACGCCTATGTAAATAACTGGTGTACATTTCCTATCATAGTCAATATCTGTTACAACATACCCCACGCGCTTGCATAACCACACACACACACACACACACACGAGGACACAGTTGATAAGAGAAAAAAAATGTGTACATTTTTTGTGACCTACAGTTTTTTTTCCCGCGTTCTGCCAATCAAGATAGAGGGAAATGCGATAAAAACGTAAAGGTTACGAGGTTACGTGACTGCTCTGGATTGTAACACAGGCACAATCTCGTCTGCTAGATCTAGCTACCCGACTATGACTTAAATCACGACTAAATTGATCTATCTAATCAAGAGCAGAGGGGAAAAGGTTTATGAAGGTAACTTTTTAACTTTTAGTTTTGTAGAACTCAATTTTCTGCTGCCATAGCAAAAAATAATAACAATGCATGAATAGCATTAGAATTTGGATCCGATTTCTGGAAGAGAGTTAATTAGAATCATTATAATAATTATTGAGCCATCTGTTTCTCTTGGAAACTTGGCATTAGTAGACCGGTATTTTTAATTATTCATATATATAGACGATTTGCACCCGAATTTTCTATAGTTGCATTAAATATATTGATTGATTTTAAGTCAAGACTTATTAAATGAATCGATAAATAAGGTCATTTCCAATGAAGCCTGATTTAATCTATAAAATAATATATTATTGTATATACCGGTACATATATATCCCGTTCGAATCCTGGTGCTAATTAAAAACTAAATTAAACGGTAAGCAGGAAGTTATTTCGAAATGAATGAAGCCTGATGAAACAGTATTGCCTAAATACGTTAGGATGGTTGCAAGTTCGAATCCTGCTGCTCAATTAAAGTCTAACTAAAACCGTAAGCAATTCATGTTGCCGACAAACTATTGAGCTGTAATGATGGTGAGAAATATACGTTTCTTTAGCTCAAAATGAAAAAAAAAGAAGCACAGTAAGAATTTAAAATAATTAAAACTAACGAAATAGAAGCTTTAATTTTTATATATAGATATAACCTGAAATCATTAATCGCAGAGGTAAGTAGCAATCAGAATGTGATCGAAAATGGTCATTCATGGGAGAAAAATAAAGAGAACTGAAATTTAAGAAGGCTTTTGATATTTCTCAACACAGTACCACACAACTGATGGTTTTGATGCATTTCATTTGTAGCACAAATAATTGTTTCTGTCTGTGTCTGTCTGGCCAAAAGTTTGTACATGTTATTTTTCCGACACCAAATCTCGGATCAAGCTGAAATTTTGCACAATTATTTCGTTTACCTGACAACACAAGAATCAGTTTAAAAAGTAACAAATTAGTTAATTAACTATTGGTAATAAATTACTTTGTTTGGTATCTCTAACAAAGGAAATAAATAGTACTTGACTGAAGTGTTGGTATAAGCTGAATTACCAATAACCGTAAAACTATTCTGGTATCGTTTTAGATTAAATTTCACTGGCCTGTTCCATTTATTTTCTGGAAAGTATTGGCAGTTAGCAGGTGTTTATGTATTTGCCATGATTATGCAAAGTTCACTATCAAAAGCTACTACTAGACTTATGAGCTTTCTTACAGCATCTTCTCAGCTGAGATTAAAAAGTATGAACCATTAGATTCTGGATAAACAGAAGTTCAAACACAATTTGACGCTCATTTTATTCTAGAAATTGATTTCTGCCTCTTCACCTTAAGTAAAGTTTGAAAAGTGAGAAAAGAGGTCGATAAATCGATTTTTCCACAGAGATTACCGGCATTAAGATTTGGAAACTGAACACCGCTACATAAGAAACATCAAGGCTTCCTTGTATAGGGTATTGAAACACTGTTTCCCCAAGCTGTGTTCTGCAGAACCCCAGTGTTTTTCGAGGCCTGAATAGGTCTTACACAAACTACTGAAATAGTTAACTAGTAGGCCTCAACGTGAATTAATCTCTCTAAAAAAAAGCAGTGTTCCGCTAAATGCTCAGAATATAAAAAGTGTTCCGTTTATGAACAAGTTTGAGAAGCACTACCTTAAAAGTTATGTTAGTATATATTGTATCCTTGAAATTATATTCTTTTTGCTTTCAGAACTGAATGTGTAACATCAAGGGAGATAGCCGATGTCAGCTACAAAATTTCTATAATTTGGATTACATTCCTTGAGTAAAAATATGGAGATTCCCAAAATATTGAATGCGACTGGAATTACCAACGCAACAAAAATTGTTACGGAATATTTGACTCCAAGCTTTCTCAGAACTGAACGACCTTTGTTACAAGTACTTTTATTTGTTACGACGATTGTCTTTTGTCTTGTATCTCTAGATCTAGATATGATTTCTAAAAAAAACAATTTAGTTTAAGTTATGTTAAAAGAGATAAAGTCAACTAGAGCTACCACTACATCAGGCAGCGCAGAAAGACTGTTCGACTTAATCCTATTGACTCCCATTAAATCAAATTGCCATAACAGTACTTAGCCATCGGACTCTTTTCTATGCAATTCCCCTCAGTTGGGTATATATCCATCCAGTCATCTTTATCGTATCTTATATAATACAGACGTTACTTCAAAAAAGAAGATGATTGCGTCCTACGCGTCATGCATTCAGTCATGCTTATTAATCAATGACTTAAAATCTGTTTGTATCTGTTACCCATCCAGTCTCTGTGACATACGACTTACTTAGTGTCACAAGGTCTATTCAATGTTGAATGATGTAATGTCCTTGTGATGCCGGGGATTCAATCTTCTATTAAAATAATCAATTTAATGTCGAACTAGAATTCACTGTAAAAGATTCTTTGTAGAAAACTAAACTCTGGAACTTTATTTGAATAAAACGTAAGTACAGCTTATGTACAATAGTAGATCAACAAGATGAAAATAATAACATAATAAAGGCTTTTTTCTTAATAAAACTTAGAGATGTTAGAATACACAACCTTTCAATAAGTTATTCAAGCACAGACTGATAATCTCACGCAATTACCATCTCTGGGCGGAAGTTGTCATGTGACTGATGCAACCGACTGATGCAACTTCTAGCCAATAGATTTTAATTTTTATCAAGACAAAGAAAAGCTAAAAATAACTCTCGTGTAATACCAATATAGAAATCAACCCATAATGGCATATGTGACACTTAGAAAGAAATATTTCATGTCACTTCTTGGGATGTCTAGTGTCGTGCAGACGTGTGACGTGGCAACGAGCTATTGGTCTCCACTGCCCACACGTTGCGACGTCACACCTCAGTGTTGAGGCCTTCTATAACACATGGTCTCTGTTGGGGGCAATGAAACGGAAGAACATTATAGAGCTGCAGATTTGACATTATATCGTATTGTAATGTAGTAATGAGACTTTACAAATTTGAAATTATATTTTAAGTTTGGAGCTTTCACGACGAAGATCATAAGGCTCAGTCCTTTCAGTTGTTTCAAATTATTTTATATTTTATACATAAGTTATTAAAATATTACTATTATCGAATGTACTTTACTTTTAAATTCTGAATTATTTTCTTTTAATTATTTTTTTTTAAACCTGTTCAAATACAAATGTTATTTTTTATTTATGTTTAACAGATTATTTGGGATCTACGTTTGGGCTACGAGCCCTACCTGGCGTCGCCTCTGTTCCCAGTGTTTCTTTCAGTCATCTTCTACTTTGTCCTGTGTTTACCTTTTATGCTGTTCGATATCTTCTGCAAGAGGCAAACCTGGTACCGGAAGTACAAGATACAGATAGACAAGGAGGTAAGAGTGCTTGATCTGCATCTTTAGAGGCATTTTTATAACGAAGTTGCAAACAATTTTATCTTATCTTCTTATCTTATATAATACAGACGTTACTTCAAAAAAAGATTATCACGTCCTACGCGTCATGCATTCAGTCATGCATATTTACCAGTAACTGGTTTTCCTGGCTAGCTCAGGCAACCCATTCCACGCTCTAATGGCACTAGGGAAGTACGAGCATTTGTACAGATTTGTCCTAGCATATGGGACGAGGAATGTGCCTTTATCTTTGTGTCTTTCTGAGTTTTTATTAAGTTTAGTTTTTGTATTTGGAGATTATGGTTCAGTGTTTTGTGTATAGTTGCTAATCAAGCCTAGATGTTCATAATAGAGTGCCCAGTTCACAGGACCCTTACGTTGTCTACACCCTATTGAGATTCCTGATTTCTTCTTTTTCTTCTAGTCAGCTTTTTGCTGCTTAGCTGTGAGCTCTTTTGCATCGCTGGTGAAGAATACATTTAAGGAAAACTAAATAGATCAATTTCAGAGCTGTAAATTAGTTTGTGTAGACTTTGTCTTTGGACTATCAGATACGAAAAATATTCAGATTGGGGAAGATTTACTTCTATTTCGAATGTCTATGTCCACATAGACAAAGTCCTCTGAACTCGCAAAGACCTTCCTTCAGGGAACAGTACCAGGAAAAAGAAGAGGCAGACAGAAAGCAAAAGAAAGACACCGTGAAAGAATGAACAGACCTATCCAAGGCAAAAGACTGAGAGGAAGATAGAAAGACGATCAACAGATCTTGTGTGATGCCCCAAGTCTTAACTGACTAACACATACGTGAGGTTAGGTGATATGACTCAGGCCTTTTGTTCTTTGCAAGGATCATGCCAGCACGCGCAGCGGGTCCAATTTGGCGATATGTCTTCTTTCATACCTGTAACGGTTACGGGTAATATATGACCAAAATGACAACAGAATTCTTTGACAAAAGCTAGTTGGCAGCTACTGCTAGGACATATTAATTCCTTAATTTTCTTGTCATCCCTTGTGTTTCCAGGTGACCAAAGAACACATTTATGACACACTCAACTTAACTTTCTGGAACCACGTCTTGTTCGTTATGCCTGGGGCCGTTGCCCAGTGGATCTGGACTCCTGTCACACCATTGCCGGATGAAGCCCCCAGTATGTTTGAGTTCTGCTGGCATCAGTTGGCGGCTCTGGTTGTCTTTGATCTGCAGTATTATGTCTGGCATATGAGTCATCATAAAGTAAGTAATAAGCAAGATTTTTAACATGTAAACTCATTACAAGGTAAATAGTAAAGTTCCCCTTTCAGACCTTGCGATCTATAGGGCAGATGATGAAAAGATCATCTGTTTCTGTGGCCCACTGTTAACGAGGGTGTTAGGTTGTCAGCACAATGACTTTACTTTTTACCCAACTAATGTAAGAGCTGGGTGGACTCAGAGGCGCCCTAAAGATACCGAAATTAAAAATGCAAGTATTCACAGGAATTCGATCCCAGGATCCCAGGTTTGGAAGCACGCTCTACTACTCAGCCATCGCGCCTCCTCATTACATGGTCCAGAATTTTAAATCTATTTTCTTTTGATAGTTAGTCTTTTTAATTAATAGTTATATATTCTGGAGGGACAGTGGAATTATACATTGGTCATCTGTTTAAAATGTATAGCTACAAGCTAGCATATTTTTTCTGAAGTCTTACTTTCAGTTCTCAAACTACTTTCTTCGTTACAAACATTTTTTAGCATTAAGATAAAATAGATGCAGGAAGATACAAATGTATTCAAATAAAGGCGACAATCAATAATGGTAAATTCAACATTTTCATGATATCTCGTTCTAGTTTACTTTTCAATAAATTAAACCGCTTCGATTAATTTTCTATGAAGGTAAATTAACATTTAAATGTCACCATTAGGTCAAACTAATATAATAGTATTTTTCAATATTGATATCCAGTTTGAAATAATGGCGCGTGAGGATCTAAGTCTATGTCTATGTAAGCGATAATGCTATTTCGTTGTATTGGGAATTTTCTTTCTCTTATATTTTGATTATCTCAGGCTAGCTCATGAAAAAATCCCCATCACAGAGTCTAGGAAATTTTAAGAGATATAAAAGATCAAAATAATAGTTAAGGTATAGAAAGATAAAGCAAGAACAGTAATATCTATTTTTATTATAACATTTACGTACTGCTCAGATATTGACTTCATCATTACCTTTGACCCCATAAGAGATTTTAGCTTATGTGTGTCCTAATTGATAAAAACTTTGATAACTTTCCCAACCGTACTTGGTTTCTGACTGAGACAGCGGGGACTAGTGTAACGCATTGTTCACATTGGCTGGCCTAGAAAGGTGAAGGTTGAAGCATTTATCTCAAATAGTCGACTTGGCGGCCCTTCAAGTGTGTAATGGTTTAATTACGCTTTGTTGGCAAGAAAGATATACAAATGGACACTTTTCAAGCATGATAAACAAGTTTATGAATGAATTGTCTGTTACATCAAGGGTTCTCAGCCTGTGGATCGCGACCCCTTGGGGGTCGATTGACGACTTTGCAGGGGGTCGCCTAAGTCCATCGAAAATATAGATTGTTATTGTATACTCTTCTATAGTATGTGGGGGGAGGGACGTGGGGGGTGGGTCGTGACAGAGTTGTGGATTGTAAAAAGGGTTCGCAGAGCTTAAAAGGTTGAGAACCGCTGTGTTACATGCTATAATGGCTTGTTTACGCACTGAATTTTTTTTCTCTCAGCATGTTGTGAAACAGGCGAGATGGCTCAGTGGTAAAGAGCTTGGCTTCCGAACTGGGGTCCCGGGTTTGAATCCTTATGAAGAATTTGATTTTATATGTTTGGATCTTTACGAGCCTTTGAGCAGTAGCCTCCTTAGGGGGGGGGGGCAAGTGGGGCGACCGTACGGCCATGAGAGTATTAATTTATTTTGTTAGTTGAAAGAAAAAATTTTTATGCAGAAGAATTACAATACATTATATAATACACTTAAGCGGCAAATAATATGCCAACAATACCTACGTAATGCTCTATATGTTTTGTGACAAAAAATGAGGCCCACAGCGTTAGACCCGGGCATACTGACTTGTTATTGTTACAGCGTAGATACGGATTTTCACATTAGCGTGATGTGGTACTGTATATATGGTCTACCCTTACGGCTCAGGGCTCGCACAAGACACTCGCCCAGGGTCCCGCGCACTGCTAAGACCGTCCTGCTCCGAGTCCACCCATTTCTAATGGGAAAACATGACTATAGCTGGTGAGAGTAAAGGCGGTTAGTCGTTGAGCTGGCCACTCGACACCCTCGTTAACCGTAGGCCACAGAAACGTATAACCTTTACATCATCTGACCTATAGATCGCAAAGCCTGAAAGAAGAGCTTTTTTTCATACATGTTGTGAACATTACTAATAGGTAATGACTGCTATTTATTTCTTCTTCCTCTTAGCAAATCTCTCATTTGACATTTAACTCTTCTTTTTTTTTTTCTACGATAAAAATACTTTTCTATTACATTCACATTCTCCTACTCTTAAGCTCTTACTTTTCACCACATTCTCTTATCATCTCTTTCTCACACTTAATCTTACTTTCAATGTCCAATGAGTTTACATAATAATAATAATAGGCTTGTCTTGGAGTCCGAAGATTAGTGAGGAATACAGTGTTTCCCGTGGCTGTACAGTCCCATCTGTGATCTACACATTTTGCCACATCCAGGGCAAGCAAAACCATTGTCCGCAGGTGGTCGGTTTAGATTTACTGCACTTATTTAATTCATATCTTTGAAATCGATGTCATTGCTCTTATTATTATTACCCTACATGTCTTACACTCTGATACTTTCTCTAATCTTCGCCATTATTTTGTAGTCTTTTTTGTCTTCTCCTCCCAAACACAATGAACAATACTGTTCATGCAATAAAATGTCTGGAGGCGCTGTGCCTGAGCGGTAAAGCCCTTAGCTTCTGAAGCGGGGGTGCTGGGTTCGAATCCTGGTGAAGACTGGGATTTTTATTTCGGGATCCTTGGGCGCCTCTGAGTCCACCCAGCTCTAATGGGTACCTGACATTAGTTGGGGAAAAGTAAAGGCGGTTGGTCGTTGTGCTGGCCACATGACACCCTCGTTTTCCGTAGGCCACAGAATCAGATGACCTTTACATCATCTGTCCTATAGACTACAAGGTCTGAAAGGGGAACTTTACTTTTTTACTAATAAAATGTCTGTTGTCTACTTTGAACAGATTCGCTTTTTGTACAAACATATTCACGCTGTCCATCACCGTTACAGTAGTCCGTTTGTCTGGGTCACTCAGTATCTGCATCCCTGGGAGCTGGTCACTGTCGGCTTCTTGACCACCACAAACACCTGGTTCTTCAACTCTCATCCACTCACTGTATGGAGGTGAGCTCAACTGACTTATTTTTAGTATAACTATATTCTATCGTTTTTACAGGGATTGCGTTTTTACAGGGCAGGCGTCGCGGGGAGATGTAACAGACAATCTGTTGGTAGTTGTGAGTTCTAAAAAACGGGAGGGGTATTATTACATTTTATTGGAATTTATCGGCCCTGAAGTAAAGTAGGCTGAGATTGACTATCGTTTGGTCGTCCCTATGGTCCCGGGTTCAAATCTTTCCCGCTGCTATCCCCCGTTGTCTTGCAGAAGACTTAGGCTAGAGGGTAGATTATCTTTAAGTCTGAAGAGACATCCGAAACATGTCAAACAATTTACAAACATTTCAAACTCTATCCCTCACTGAATGAGAGAAAGAGAAAAAATAAATGTTTTTGTTTAATGCTAGTTTTTTCCCCCTATAAGATATGCAATGGTACCCGACTTACGGTCCGCGGGCCATATCCAGCCCTAAGATGTGACATATCCGACCTATCGGAACGTCTGCCCAAAGGGGCCAAAGGGCATAATGAAAAAGTTGAAACTTGGTTTGATAAAAACTCCGTTCTCTTTTATTCTGGTTGTGGCCCTTGGAACGTTTGTAACACATTTAAACAAGCAGGTGGTCGGAAACAAAGTTATCCCCATTTGTGCGCTGTGTTGTTACGTCCAGGGCCGGCCTTAGGCATAGGCAAAATAGGCTATTACCTTGGGCCTCCGATCATTTGGGTCTGTATGTATGGCTCCTTTATAAAAGAAATGGAGAAATTTGTCATCAATGATATTGTTGGAGTACATTAGGTTTTTTATTAATTGCATAATTTTATTTTTTCGCTGCATTTTTTTTTTGTATTTGTTTTTTATTTGGGACCACCAAAGCCATTTAGTCCAGGGCCTCCTATTATCTAAGGCCGGCCCTGTTACATCTCGCTTCCTTCCTGTTCTATTCACGAACGAATATTCTCAGACATAATACACGAATCTGTGTATCATCACGCTACAATATCTATTCTAACAAAAACAAAGGAAGATATGACATACTGTGCCTACGTGGCATAATGAACTTTGGCATCGGCGTCTGCTTCCCACGTGCTGTTTATCACATACGTAATCAAAACTAAAGGTTGTGATAAAAGAGACATTTGTAATTTAGATCACTGTGTCACTGAACCATCGACAAGCAAGTTATCTTTGATTTTTTACTATGTATAACTTTAGGACGCTAGTAGCTGACTTCTAACTGATAGCCTTGTTGAATAGATTATTGAAAAGATTATCTAATATTAACCAAGGCCGGCATTAGGCCGATTTGAAAGATACCCCAAATTCAACCCCGCGCCTGGCAGGGGCCCGCAATTTTACCTGTAGCATATCACTCTCAGTCGTGTTTCTCAATTTGTAGGAATTTAATGGTTAACATCTTTATTGCATCGTACGATTGACGTAGATATAATTCACCCACTGTCTCCTATTAAGTTTGAGATTTTTCTATTCATGGTGGTTATACATATATGGTTATGTAATGATCTAATTATATCTAAGACTAATAGTTGTATTGTAAAAAAAAAATAAAAATAAATAAAAGATAGATTTCGTGAACATCTATCAAATTGTTCCCCGCCATCGTAAGGCCGGCCCTGATATTAACAATATATCTGAAATACAAAGTTATGGTGAAAATAATATAGACCGGTGAAGCCTTACCCAACAGCCCGTGGGCCATATCTGTCACGTGACTCGGTGCTTTCCGATCTCTCTAGACTTCTGGGGGGCCCCCCCCCCAAAAAAAAAGGGAAGAGGAAATCCCTCAGCACCATTGAATTTGAAGATTTCGGCGAGGCCTTCCAGTGTATTCCAGCTCCTCAACGCGGCGCCTTTTTTTGGAAACGTCTGTTAGTGGAAGCAGACAGGATAACAACGGGTAACGAACCTAGCCCCTTCAGGTTACCTTGGTGTAGTGTTCAAGATAGGAGTGAAAAAGAGGTCTGATGACCCAGTTTTAAAAGTCCGCCACGCGTTCCTCGTCTTGTCCGTCTTCAAGATTAAACCCGACACTTTGGGTTGGGGCGCGATCAATTGTTATAGTAGGACTTAATACAGACCTGCGAAGTCGCAGCCTATGGGCAGTGGAGGCCAATAGCTCTTTATCTTGTCATACGGATCTGTGACGTGTCAACTAGCGATTGGTCTCAACGGCCCATACGTTTGGACGTTGTGGGTCAGTGTTCGGCCCTCTATGACGATTGGCCTCGGTTGGGGGGCCCTTGCTCGGATTGTTTTTTGTTTTTTTTTACAGAATATGAAGAAATCCCTGGTAGTTGCGGGGCCTTCAGCCGTTTATAGGGGCCCCAAGTATAGCCCTAGATCAGAGTACTACGCTCTACGTTATGTATATAGCATAACGCAAGCGCAGTAATGGCGCTCCCATTTATAACATTTCAGACAGGACTGCTAAAGAACTTCCTGTCACGTCTTTTCGTTAGACAAGATTGTGTAAAACTACATTCTGTTGCAATGGCTCGTAAAGTTAATTTGATCGTGATTTTGTAGTTGGTAAAGTATGTATAAAATGCAAAGATAAATTTATTTTCAAAAAAATTGTTTTTAATTTTTACTATCCTTATCCCTAACCAGACTAGACCCCTTGCAATCCGTTTCGCATAGGGCCCCGCAATCTGTAAAGCCGGCCCTGTTTATAGTTATGCATCTTTATGTTATAGTTACCCGCCCCGTTTTAAAATATATTTTTAGCTTTTCAAAAGGGAGACAAACTTTAAAAAAAAAATTTGCTTGTATTTTATTGGAAATCAAGAAGAATGTTCTCCCTTGATTTTCCTCTTTGCTATATTGAGATATTATTCAATACTGTTTTTGTTTGTCTGTTCCTCTCAGCTACATGTTGATCAGTATCATTGTCAGTGTTGAGGCTCACATCGGCTTCGACTTCCCCTTCCTTCTGCACAACCTTGACCCGACTGGGAACATTGGAGGCTCTCCGAAACACGACATGCACCACCAGAAGCCGCTGACCAACTACCAGCCGTTCTTCAACCACTGGGACAAAATGTTTGGCTCCTACTGCCCTCCCATGAGTGGCGGTGGTATCAAGAGTCAGGCCTTGCTGGACTACGAAAAACGCGCCAGACAGTGCAAGAAAAATATTTAAATAACGTCTGCGGCATTATCCGCCACGGTTATCTACCCTGGAAAACTTCACTCAAAATGAAGCCATTTTTTTTTGGCGGATAAAGTTTTGAAAGGGTTTATATCTGGATTTTTAAAAACGAAATAATTCTAATAAAAAAAGGTTAAAAATCTTTCCAACAACAAGAATATGACCTTCAAAAGAAAATTATAACATTAACTAAAATGGTACAAGCATAACAATTATATACACCAACTTCAAAGACTCAAATATTCAGTATTTTTACCAATATAATGTGCAAGAAATATTCTTTAATATTTTCACCACAAGAATATCTTTAAATTAATATTATTTCTACTAACTTACTATTACTATACACAAAACCGTTATACATAAAAGTTAACTAGCACAGAGTAAACCATCTCTTGGTTTAGTTGTAAAACTAAACCTATAAAATTTTAACGTTCCGCCCTTACGTCCAAAGGAAAAAAAAAGTTTTCACTTTCTCTAAAAAAACACTTTCCATTCCCTGTCAATATCGTTAAGAATTTCTAGCTCCGTCATCAGTTAAGTATTCATCCAGGAAAATGCCACTGCCTTATGACGTCACAGCCATCACCCGCTGTAACCGATGGGCCGTCCAAGGTGGGTTGACTACCCTCCTTGCTCAGATTTCACTATATCTTGTCGTTGTGCCTGTGTGTGTGTTTTAATGTCAATAGAGTATTAGAGACACGATGTAAATCTAAAAAACTTGGAAATAAATGAAGTTAAGAAAATACAAATCACTCTGTTTTGTTTTATGAACAGTGACCGTCTTTGTTTCCTTAATTGTTGAATGATATTATGGAAAACAGAACGTTACTTAAACAAAGTTGAATGAAAAAATGGTATGTGTTCCTGGATGATAATTCAGACAGTGTAGATAACATAATGATTAGGTGCAGAGACATACGTACGGACACATACGAAGCGATAAAGAGACATGGACATACAGACACACTGCGACACACTAAGCCAAGATACACTGCGACACACTAAACTAAGACACACCTGAATGTACATAAGCGCATAGAGAGAGACACATGAAATGCAGGTAATCGCAGACACACACATCCAATCACACTAAGACAGAGGCGTCACTAGGGTGGGTGTCACCCGGTGCGGTAAAATCAGGGTGTCACCCCCCCAGCGTTCCACTTATTCTTCAAATAAAAAACTATCGTTGTTCAGTTGTTTTTTTGCGCAACAATACAGTTCGTTGATTGCTGCTACACAAAGTTTAAATGAGTATCGATTATGTTTTTTTCTCTTACATATTATCGTTTTTCATTACATACATTAACATCTACGATTTTTTAAATAGAAAGAAATTAAAAACCAACTGAGCATGCTTTCCTAAGTAAACATTAAACAGCTCTTAATGGAAACTTTTGAACATTATAATCACATATATTGGTAGTTTCATGAGGACAACTAAGGAAAAATGCAACTTAATGAAAAGTATATTGATTGGTACAAAAAATTTTAAAGAATTTTTTTTAGCATATAAAAGTTTACAATAACTTTAGAAAATAAATATTTAAATTTCCTTTCAGGATTTCAAATTAGAAAACTTATAAAAAAAATGTTCATTTCAATATGTCTTGCACTTCGTTTTCAATGGACAGAATTGCTTGATTTGATTTCCAAAAATAGTTTTTAATTAATGTTTTAATGAGAGAAAGTTGTTAGTTCATGTTTAATAAGAGACCGATATTAGTGAATGTTTGAATGAGAGAACGTTGTTAGTTGATGTTTAATAAGAGACCGATATTAGTTAATGTTTGAAGGAGAGAATGTTGTTAGTTGATGTTTTAATGAGAAAAGTTGTTAGTTGATGTTTTAATGAGAAAAGTTGTTAGTTGATGTTTTAATGAGAGAACGTTATTAGTTGTTTTTTAATGAGAGAACATTGTTAGTTGATGTTTTAATGAGAGAACGTTTTTAGTTGATGTTTTAATGAGAGAACTTTGTTAGTTGATGTTTTAATGAGAGAACGTTATTATTTAATGTTTTGATGAGAAAACTTTGTTAGTTAATGTTTTAATAAGAGAAGGTTGTTAGTTGATGTTTTAATGAGAGAACGTTATTAGTTGATGTTTTAATGAGAGAACGTTGTTAGTTGATTTTTTAATGAGAGAACGTTATTAGTTGATGTTTTAATGAGAGAACGTTGTTAGTTGATGTTTAAATAAGAGAACATTGTTAGTTAAATTTAGTTGTGCAAAGCTTCTTTTCACATGATGCCTGGTAAATATGTATTTGGCAAGAAACAGTTAAAGGTTTAATTCAAAGGCTAGTAGAGTTTCGTTGTCGTCTTTTAAAACTTTGCTGCATTCTAGTATTCTAGTTTTAGTATTTTTGTTCACATATCTTACCGTCAGGCCCAATATAAAAGAGATTGATGCACTCAGTATTAACTTCTTGCTCTCTATTTGAATAGTAAATCTTAAGAATACTTTCCTGATATTTTCATATTGTTAAAACGTATTTTTCTTTTTCATTAACATGCTAGTTTGATTTGAGAAAAGTTATCTTAATAACATTTTGAGCTAACTTTTCACATATTTCGTAGAGTAAATGTTTAAGTGCTCGAGCTTAGCCACCACTTTGAAAATAATTAACACTTTAATTTGAAGGTACTTATGTGTTTAGTTTACTTTTTTGAGTACATCTGCCAATAAGAAAGTCAAGCAATGAAAGTTATGCATGTATTCACCGACAGCTGGCAAGCGTCCTTGCGCTGCGTCTCTAGTGTTTGTATTTTCAGAGAGACGGCAAAGATTTTCGCCGTCACACTTTCGTAAAATCTTTCTTTCATGGGTCTAACAGCAACACGATGAGCACACCAGCCAGTTGTTCATATGACACGCTGTCATTAATTATATTATCCTATCTATTAGTATTAGCGGTAAAGAAAGAAGACCCTTTTTCTTTAGAACCAAGAAAGTATAATCAGAAAATATTTTCCGATTAAGAATTTAGACCACATAGATATAGCTAAGTAAATGGTGTACACATCCATTCAAGTTTCTTTTCTGTTCTTCATTTATTACTTCCTGCACTTCTTCATGAATCCTTGACATTGTATCTGCATTACCAAGTCCCTGAGATCTTCATATCGATACGTTAAGCCCATCTCTTTTCAGGCGTTTTAAATTATCAGAACTGATACACCAGATTTGGTCCATATTAAGAGGAATATCCTACATTTCTTTCATTTCAACATTACCATTGCTACTGCTAATATATCTTACAACTTCAGAGATCTATGTTAGGTGTGCTGTAATACAAGATATCAGAGAACCTTGCAGCGTTTTTTTTATCTCCCCATATGACTATTCACTGCACTTTATTAATGGAGCCCAGCCACCGGTAGAAATGGGTAACCTCTCTTGACTACTCTCTTGGAATTAGGTGACTAGTTTGCTTGTGATTTTACAAAGAAAAGGAAAGTTTTATCAGAACTGATACACCAGATTTGGCCCACATTAAGAAGAATATCCTACATTTCTGTTATTTCAACATTACCATTGCTACTGTTAATATATCTTACAACTTCTGAGATCTATGTTAGGTGTGCTGTAATACAAGATACCAGAGTACCTTGCAGCTTTTATGTCTCTCATCTCTGATAAGTATATCCCTTAAGTGGTTTGCTAATATATATATATATATATATATATATATATATGGCCACCGTCAGTCGCAAAGCGACTATGGATCATCTCATGGAAATGAGATGAATGCCTGGGCATAAGCTGTGGTCGGAACGATGTCGCCCACACATCAGTTCCCCCCTCTCCACGCAGCTGATGTATCCAAAGGAACGGCAGTGCCGATACAGTTTGGGGTCAGCAGCGTCGCAGGTTCTGCCAGAGTGTAGCACTGGGTGCTGCAAACTGCCTTAGGGTCGCCAGCTCCTGATTTTTCCTCAGGGTTGACTCCCGAAGCCTTTCCCTTGATTGGGTATAGCTGCAAGGCAGCAGAGGTTTGAATTCAGAGTTTTCCTTCTCCTAGGTGGGTAGCCAGCCATGGCTAACGAGCCCCTCCTGCCCGAAGCTTACTGGTTAAGGCGCCAGTTTCTCGCCTGTGCCCCTTCTCCTGTTAGTAAGTAGTAGTATATATATATATATAATGGTACAAGCTTTTAAAGTAACTTTTTTATCATCGCTGACTTGCGATCGTATAAGTTATTATTTCAGCACCGGCTCATATTTGGATTTGGATAACATTTCCACAATCCCGAGAAAAAAATATTTCATTATTCAATGAAAAGTCTTCTTCAGTTCGCCACCATATACCAACTTTTTCTTTGCTAGAAACAATGCGATAGTAAGCAATCTATAATACAAGATGTTCCTCTGTTTTTCCATCTAAACGTCAATCATAGCAATGACGTCTTTGTCAATTTTTTGAAGCTAAAGTCCGGCTCCCTTAATGTTCCTAATTTGAAAGCCTGATAAATGTTCTTCAGTCTTCTCTCGAGTTTCTCGTTGTGGACACGTCCACTATTTATCAGAGAAGAAAATCTTGTATTGATTTTTTCCCATTTAGAATAATTTTATTCAACAATTTCTAAGCTTTATGATTTTGCTTTTGTCATATTTTAAAGTTCGTATTTTTTCATTTTTTTTTAAGTGCCTTTTTACACTTGGGTGTCACCCCTTATCGGGTGTCACCCGGTGCGGACCGCACCCCCCGCACCTGCCTAGTGACGCCTCTGCACTAAGACACCCATTTTAGAGAACTGTAGTGAGAAGTTATGCAGACACATATGTAGGCATACAGCGACACACTAAGACACGCAGTGAAAGTGAAATGTAGATAAACACAGACACACTTACTGGGAAAGAAAGACGTAAAAAAAAGTCATGTCAAATTGTTATCCAGGGGGCTGAGGGCCCCGCACTGGGGTTTTATGTGGCTGGTGAGACGCACGTGAGCTCGGAAAGTTCGGCTGCACACTGTCAGGTTATTCAAGCTGGAGCTAGTGTCATTGGCCTTGCTTTTTTGTTTCTGATGCTTTTCTTCTGCCAGTGCTTATCTTATCTTATACAATACAGAC
The DNA here is from genome assembly GCA_021533235.1 of Biomphalaria straminea. NCBI lineage: Eukaryota > Metazoa > Mollusca > Gastropoda > Planorbidae > Biomphalaria > Biomphalaria straminea. Next base: position 56,180,832 of record JADKLZ010000003.1, read on the forward strand.
GTTACTTCAAAAAAAGAAGATGATTACGTCCTACGCGTCATGCATTCAGTCATGCATATTAACCAATGACTTAAATTCTGTCAAGTCACTGGTTTTCCTGGCTAGCTCAGGCAATCCATTCCATGCTCTAATAGCGCTAGGGTAGAAGGAGCTTTTGTACAAATTTGTCCTAGCATATGGGACGAGGAATGTGCCTTTTTCTTTGTGTCTTTCTGAGTATTTTATTAAATTTTTGTTTTTGAATTTGCAGATTATGGTTCAGTGTTTTATGTATAATTGCTACTTTACTTTTGAGTCTTCTGTCTTGAAGGCTTTCTAAATTTAATGATTTTACTAAAGATGTTACTCTAGTCAAATGTGAATATTCGTATGTTATGAATCTCACTGCTCTATTTTGTATCTGTTCCAGTTTCTTAATGTTTTCTTGAGTTGAGGGGTCCCAAACAGAGGATGCATATTCTATTATAGGCCTAACCAAGGTTAAATAACCTAAATAAGTGCTTTTCTCTTATCCTATGCAATTTGTGCAACTGGTTTTTTTTTTGTGTGGCTGGGGTCAATACTGAAGACGTTTCGAAAAGCTTTGAGGGTGTCACTAAATCGTTTTCTTTGTCCACCTTGTGAGCCCTTCCCTTCCCTTAACTTAATTAGCAATGAAGGAATCGTTTAGGGATGCAGGGGTCTTCTATTCTGCATACATAGCCTTCCCTTTGCAACTGGGACTGCATCAGGCGTATAAAATTGCAATTCGACCAATCAAACACTTTTTTTTTGTTTTGTTTATTTGCTGGAACAAACTGAATGGTTGAACGAAAAACAAATCAAGATATCTAACTCAGTGGACTCGCAACACTTGAAGGACAGCCTTCTAAAATTTTTGAGAAATTTCTCCATTGTATGTCGTTTTGTGCTCTTCCGCTGTGATGAGTACTTGAACTATAAACAAAGTCAAAAGGAGGTAGTGCCGAACTCTATGCTGGAACAGCAACACAGACGAAAGGCCAACAATCGATAAAAAGAGTCGACACTAACGTTTAAATCACACACTCTTTCGTGCTGAAGAGAGAGGGGCCACCACTTTGTGAGCGTTGTGATTCTCGCCTCACAGTGGAACATATCCTCATTGACTGCCCCAGATACCAGGATGTCAGGGAGAAGTTTTTTATATCCACTGACTTAAAAATACTGTTTGACACTGTCGACCCTGGGAAGGTACTGGGCTTTATCCGGGAGGTGGGGTTGTCTTCGAGGATCTGATTCGTGAGTCTGTATACACATATTATTTACACTAGATTTTTATCAAATATCTAAATTTTTATCTATGCTACTTTAACTGTAAATAAACCTTAATTTTAATGAGTTAATTGTATAAACTTTGACCTTTTTATAGAGGGAGAGTGGTCCTTAAGGGACTACGGGCACGACATGGCCTATTTGTGCCGATGTGCCTAAAACTAAAACTAACGTTTAAACACGTACACTTTTAGTACTCAATAAGGGAACAGTCGTATGTCCTCTATAACTAGCCCTCTATAAATGTAAATATGAAAGCGTCTTGACTCTAGCGTCTCCTGGAGCGTTCTTACTTTTTAAAGATCTATCACGTCATTCGTCACTAAGTCAAACTTTCCCCTTATTCCCGAAACAAATTCCTAATTCCTAATCATGACATATCAGTCGTCAGCGTAGATGTGACGAATCACTTTTAAAGATGAAAATGATATAATGTTATTATAAAAGTGATTGTTACATTAAA
>JADKLZ010000003.1:56186671-56199540 GCA_021533235.1 Biomphalaria straminea
AGGTGGGAAGAAGGGCGTGGCTTATCATGCATTTCGCTGGCTCCTCCCAAGTTTAGTGCCAGAACAATGTCTGGAATCGCAGAACTGCTCTTTGACTGACAGCTGATGAAGTTGGGACACACAACAAAATGATGGCATTAGAGCAATCAGAGAAGAGAGTTTTATAGGTTAGGTATTTCAGGCGCGTTAGAGCCCAGGAAGTATACATTAACGGACAAGATCTTTTCAAGTTGATATACTGTTATCATCGTGACCCAAGGAATAGTACATTCATACAAAGTAACTGGAGCTCGCAATGTGAATTAAATAAATTGTGCGCTCTGTCTAACCTGAATACAAGTAAGACTCTCTAGTCAAGATCATATGGTCGTATTTGTATCTTTAAAAAGAGATTCACATTAAGGACGGGGAGTAGATTAAAGAGCTAGTAGATAGCCGTGACACAATCACTACCCGGCAATGTTCATGGCGATGGAAGAAGTCAGTTTGTGCCTTCCAAGTGAATACTAACTAGGAAGCCGTATTCGAATTGAATTGACTACTAGTGTCAAGAGACTTCATCCAGGTGAGTAGATTTTTCATGAAGATAATATAGACTAGCTATCTGCTTCCTCAGTGGTCATCGTGTTTCAAGAACATGAAATACAAAGGAAGATTTCTTTTTACTATTATTCTCTCTCTCTCTCTCTCTCTCTCTCTCTCTCTCTCTCTCTAAAACACATAGTTGATAACATTTTTGAAAACAAACATTTAATTTTTACATTTTTTGGGGGGTTAAATTGTGAATATTAAATTTGCGTTATTTAGGGGATTAGCTAATTCTAATTGATGTTGGACACTTTTTGTAATCTGGTTTTAGCATGAAAATTGAGTTTGACATTTATAAATTTCTATTAACTTTTTTTTTTGACAAAAATAGTTTTGAAAAAAAAAGATAAAAATAATCCAATGTCTAGATAAGAAAATATTGAAAGTACAAAAGACTTTGTTAGTTATTTTATACGTATTTGTGTATTTTCCTTCCGAACGCAGTCCTTGTTAATGTTAAGACCCCCAGTCAATTAATTTAAACACAAATTTGGTTTCTTGCCAACTTTCTGTAAGAACTTTACCACAAAATATGATCAGCAATGAGCTTCAGTGAATTTCATGCTTCTCATTGCCCGTGTAAGGTGATTGCATTATCATAGGTAGGATGATGATTTTGAAATAATATAAAAAGACTTTTACAGGCTATGTAGGCCTATGTCAAGTAGATTCATAAATTCACATTAACTCCGGACTATCCTATTTATTGCTTAATCTTACTTAAACTAAATTTTAATAATTTTAGATTTAAAAAAAAAACAAAAAAGAAACAAGAACATTTTTGTATATAATTAAAGTTCGATAAGACAAGTTAGTACGAATGTGAAGATTGTATAAATATAAACTTGTTGAATACTAAGGATGACAAGAGTCATGTTGCATATACCGAGATTTATTAAAATACTTCTACTTCTAATAATAATATCTGTAATATAGTAAAGTTCCCCTTTCAGACCTTGCGATCTATTGGCAGATACTGTAAAGATCTGATTAAATGGCCCATGGTTGACAAAGGTGTCACGTGGCCAGCACAACGACCAATCGCCTTTACTTTTCCCCAACTAATGTCGGGTACACATTAGAGCTGGGTGAATTCAGGGGCGCCCCAAAATCACGAAATTAAAAATCCCAGAATTCACCAGGATTCGAACCCGGAACCACGATTCGGAAGTCAAGCGCTTTACTGTTTAGCAACTTCGCTTCCAATTGCTTTATTATCCTGAAGGACATTTGTCGTACAATACGTACATAACACATAACCACGTATTTTAACGAAAGTATGCACGTTCTATAGTGTCACTTAAACAGTACACGTGAAATGTACATCATTAGCTGTCCCGGCTGTTGACTTGTATTCAGAACGTGCCATGTCAATGTGTTCACACCAAACTGTGAAGCAGAACATTGTTATAGTGGGGTAGAATTCATTTATTAAAGCCAGGCACAATAGACATAATTTATCTTATTTATTGTTAGTTAAAGTGATTTTTGTCTAAATACCATTTAGCATTCTAACATTAAATGGGTTTCCTGAAATTCTGAATTAGAAAAACAAAAACGGTTTCATGGAGATCTCTAGATTACTTTTTCTGAAACTGTGTTCCTCGGAGTCCTTGTGCTCCGCAAGGCCTGATTAGATGTTTTCCAAGAACTATTGGAATAATTAACTTTTAGTCCACCATGTGAATAAGAATCTCAACCAAAAAAAAACAACAAAGTGTTTCGCTAAATACTCAGAATGTGGAAAGCTTGGTCGAGAGGCAATATACTCTCGAACTTGACTTGGATACCTTGCAAGGGGGCTCGAGGTTCGACACCCGACTCGAGCAGAGTTGTGTTTACTGAGAACCTACTCCTAGATACCCCCTCCCCCACTGGTCCACAAATGAGATTGGACCAAAGCGCTCTGAGCATGCTATAAGCATGAAAGTAGCGCTATATAAAAGCTGTAATAATAATGTGCGAAATTTTCCGTCAAGGAAAACATTTGGGATACACTGCTCTAGATAATAACCTAAATTACCATAATAATTTTTACCAGATTTTCAAGTAATATTTTTAGTGTCTAAGAAGAAAGAATGAAAATAAACAAAATAGGACGTTTATTTTACAATTAAAGTTCATTCGCTAAACGTCCTTGTCAACAATTACAATTTTTTTTTTATTTTTTGTTTGTTTCATTGCTTTAGATAACTAAGATATGACATCAGAAGAATCAACAGACAGTCGCACCAGTAGTCCGGAGTTCAAGGCCTGTTCGTCCCCATTACCAAGCGCACTTAGGCTGACCACTCGCAGCAACATGAAAACAAACTCAGCCGTCCAGTCGTCAACGTCTGCTAGACTTTCTTTCTCTATCGACAGTATTCTGTCTGTCCCTTACGTGGCGACCTCCACGAGCACCTCTTCTTCTGAAAACGATAGGCCCACAACTTCCAACGCAACCAAAGACTCTGATAGACTGAGCTATCAAGAGGCCGCTCATCATTCAGACAGACACCGGAACGCTCGCGTCACTGACTCAAAAGAGTCCGATGGCGAGTCTGACAGAAAAGAGAAATGTGATAACAGAAAGAAAGTAGATAAGGACGAGAATGACAATAACGAAAGAGTGAGTCGCAAAACACAACCTGTCAACAAACCAAGCGATAACGATGAAGATGACACAACAGATGTGGACATGGACGATGAAGACACACTCTCCGAGAAAAGGCTCAAAAAAGTTTCTCCCTACGAGACAGCCATTTCAAACGTTCGACTGTCTGACTTTGTTCTCGGGGCGTCGTCTGCAGACATGGTCAGAAAGTTTGGCTTTGGTGCTAGTTCATCAGCTCTCGGTAAGGCCATGTTTGACCACAGTGCTTCTCAGCAGTACAGGAGATACATAGGAGGATTTCCGACACCTTCCTCGGCGTTCCCGCCTGCCAGCAACAGCAGTGGTCCAGCAATGGATGCTTGCCATGCTCTTGATTACAGGTAAATACATCTTTCAGTTTCTTAATTTATATTTAATTTTTATTTTCGATATTTATTAAAGCCTTAAGATTTTTACAAAATCCCAGAACTATGCAATCGGATACATATGTTCACTTATGTCAGAAATTTAGATACATTGATTTAACAAATTTAATAAAAAAACAACAACAATCTTTTAAAAAACGAAGCTTACATAAAGTTTATCAATTAGTTTGGATAAGTCATGTAATTATATTTATAATAAGCCTGGAAGAAATAATTCAGCTTACACCACCTCTTCAGTCAAGTACAATTTCTTTCCCTTGTAAAGAGGGTTAATTTAGCTTATACCACCATTTAAATCAAGTACTATTTACTTCCCTTGTTTGAGATACCAAACAAAGTAATTTATAACCAATAGCTAATGAACTAATTTTTTTTATAAAATTGTTTCTTGTGTTGTAATGTAAAAGAAATAATTCTGCGAAATGGCAACTTCATCCGAGATAGGTTTTAGAGAAATAACGTGAACAAACTTTTGACCAGCCAGCAGGACAGACATGAGACAGCCAGACAGAGAGACAGACAGAGAGAAAGATAAAGTGATTTGATTGATATAAGCTTTGTAAAAAGAATTTGAATCTCTCAGGTAAACGATTTTCATAAACGGCTTTAATGATTTTTTTAGAAATGTAACAGATCATGTATGCCTACGGGAGCAAAAAAATATTGCTTATTATCACAGGGAGAAAACTCTGGTTTGACAATTTTGAAAGTATAATTATTTGAAAATTATATGCGGATATTTTGTTTTAGCTCTGCGTTCGGCCGTATTCTCACACTCAACTTAAATGTTTCTTTGTATTCAGTAGAGAGCTAGTGAAGTATTTGAATATTTTGTTTTTCAAAAATAAAAATTTAATTAACACTTTTCATTAGTTTAAATGTGATTCCTTGTGATTTACAAAGACAGAGATTTACTTTTTAAATTTTATATTCTTAAATATCTGAAAGAAATATAATTTTTTATAGTGATATGAATAGTTGTTACGAGAAAACAAATATAATTTTTACATTGATATGGATAAAGGTGTTTTTCTGAATTTATATTATTATTTATATCATCAGCTTATCCTAACAAATAGCATATTGTAACCCGTCTTTTTTGACGCGAGCTACTAAGAACTCATTTCTTAGTAATGAATTAGGGTGTATTTTTTTGATAATTGTAATCAAAAGAACGCATACATTTGTAATACAACATTAATTAGAATTAAAAACTAAGCCTGATAATGAAATATATAACAAGAAGGAGAAAACACACTTTTAAAAAATTAACTCCTTTATACAGCTCATAGCGCGATTATTTTGTTCCTAACAACTAACAATTGATAGATAAAAAAAAAGAATGGAATTTTTTTTTATTCCACATCCCCTTCACCCCTTTTATGAGTAAAAATCTATTTTAAACGAATGTATAAACCTACTTCACTTTGTAATACCTCAAAGATAAACCATTAAGATCCAGACGGCTCGTATAATGCTTCTGAACATGAAATGAAAAGAGCCTTAAATGTGGAAATACATAAAAAGAAGTTTAGTCTGTTCAAGATTAATTTTTTCTAGTTCTATATCCAAATTAAAATTTATTTATTTTTATACTTCTAAAAATTATTACGATCAAACTAAAGTTTCCTCAGATTTGCCCAATGCAATATATCAGCTGTCAAATTTCTAGGGAAATCGTTTGAGCCGTTTTCGAGATCCGTGTCCAGGTTTTTCCCACCCACCCAGAATATTCCACGAATATACGAGTTGAAAAGAGGTATTGTAAATATTTGCAAATACAAGTGGGCTGGTTTATCATTCAGATAAGACCTTTACTTTTGGATACATTGTAAATGTATCTTAATTGAAGTGATATAAAGTGATACTAAGTATCCTCTCTTATCTGTGGGTATACTGAAGCTCTTATATTTTTTTAGCCACTGTCCAAACTTAATTTAAACGTTGGCGCCAAGAAGTAAGCAGACGAACTAATCCGTTACTCTACTTATCTCGTCTGCTAGACAATTAAAAATGTCCCTCCCCCTTTCCCATTTCCAAAAAGAGAAAAACAAAAAAAAAAAAAAATTGTTCCCTAACACGACAAGAAGGCTGATAATGACAATGTGACAATTGAAGGGACTTAATCGAAAAAAAAAGCGGGGTAACTCCCGCATCACTAGTAAGCTATAGAATGTTCATTTGAGATTTTAGACCGTTTTTTTTTGGAACGGGTTTCTTTTAATTGGAGATTTTCATGAATGGATTAAAAGCTATAAATAAATGTTTTTTTGATGTATCGGTTTGCAAAGTAAAGGAAGAGTTAATAAGCTATGTATTTTAACAGGTAAAAATATGAGAATATGTTTACTACAGGATCATAATATATAAAATTTTGTATTTGTAGCACAAAAATAATTTCAGAATAGAGAGAGTATTTGTTTCACACTATGACTCTAAATTTATTATAGTGGCACTAAAAGAGATTTAATACCAAGATCAACTGCCAAACATTGAGATATTGGTAAAAATTATAATCCCATGCCTTTCGTTGGTAAACACTAATTGTCAGTTGATCGTCTTTGAACATTGAACAGCTTGTCTTGAAAATCTCCAAAAGTTGTAAGAAGAGTTTGATTTCATCCTCATTTCATCGAGAAATCTTTCGAAAAGAGATAAATCTAAGAATATTCTGTGTTGTTTTTTTTTTTGTTTTTTTAAATATAGTTTACCCTGGAAAGATTGGTGATTCATGTTTTGTGTTGTATTTTAATAACTGAAGTAAAACTATAAATGGCTAGCTTTTTTGGTATTTCCGGTGTTAAGGAAATTAAGCTTTTTTTGAGCACTGCAGAAAAGAATGTCTAAGCTCTTCTATTTACAGGGTTCTTGACATTGCCGCCTTCTTTCATAGATTTCTTAATCTGTCCCAATCCTCTGATTACATTATTTTACGTTGTTCTTTCGGTTGCATTATATAACCCTCGCATTTTTCAATGAAGATTTACTTTCTTTTTCTCTCTTGCTGTACTTTATGGATTAAAAAAAAAAATCAAAATATAACTGCGGTTACCAACCAAAAAATGAACATGATCTTTATCTTGTTTTTCTCCCAAAATAATAACACGCGACGAGAGCATAAATTATTTACTTTGTAATTCAAAGTAATTCTCTTCCCTACGCTATACATCAACTGTCAAATTTATGAGAAAATAATTAGAGCCGTTTTCGAGATCTGTGTCCAGGTTTTTGCCACCCAACTAGCAGTTTCCACGAAGGTCTATTAGGCCTAGATCATAAGTCCTGAATCATAGACCTTGTATCATAGTCCTTGCATCATTGACCCTTTATGTATTATAAGTCCTGTATAATAGACTCTGTATCAGTATTAGTAGGTTAGTTTGGGCTGCAATACACACAGGACAACACTTTTAATATATTTTAAATTTTAATAGATTCGCTTGGGATTAAAATCTGTTTGTAAATAAATTCATTATTTTAAGCACACGATGTAAAGTTGTCCAGAAATGATTGCATTAGTTTTTTTTTAAATCGAAATGATGACCGATATTTAGGGTTCTATTTTTTTAATCTCTCAGAAATCTAAACCCGTGTATACTAAACCTTACTATGATATAAAATGAATGCCATTTGACAGTTTTCAAATGCAAGACAGGCTACGATACAGCTTGTCGATGTTCTATTTATAGATTGTCTAGACGAGCAGACGACCTAGGTATTTTTATGTTATAGACATGCAGGTTGACCGCTGACGTCAGTAAACACGAGCTCATCTCGTTGTTAGGAATTGTGCCAGAAGTTTAATTGTTAGATCAGGTCAGTGACATTGGCCAGAATTTTAATTATCGGATCGGGTCACTGATTTATAATGAAATTTAGTTATAGGGTCAGATAATTGAAAATAGCCAGAATATTATGTTATAGATTAGGTCAAAGTTAATAAGCTAAAGCTGTAATGCAAATTTATTCATTAACGATACCATTGAGTCTATTTACTAGTTCTTTTCTTTGACATTAAAAAGTATTTTTAAGAAATTAATGTATTATACTTGACCTACGCTAAGAAAACGCCTTGAAAATAATGATCCAGAGTCCAGAGGGGTAGTCGGGGGGGGGGGGAGAATTCGAAAAAAATCCCCCCCCAGGGCTCCCACTTGAAGGACCCCCAAATGAGTGCTTTTTTACATTAAATATTAAATATTACACAAAATATAGTGGCCCCCAAATGAAGGCTAATTGCTAGCTACGCCACTGCCTTGATCTATGTGTGCTCTTTAGGAAATGGTTATGAAATATTATCTACCTCAAAAGTTATCATTTATCTGAATAGAAAAGTAGAGTACTCATGTGAAACATTGCACTCATTGCGCTGGTCTTTAATTTTCGGAATGTAAGACATTGTCATTATTATTATATATTGTCATGAACTGTAATTTTCCGTTACGAGTGTATGTTTTTTTTTATTGTTAGGCATAAATTTAGTTGTAAGAAACACTTTGAATCAGTGCCATTTTTTTCCTACAAAAAAAAAAGAAAATTTCGCACATATTATGCAAATTAATTTATACTCATTTATACTTTTATTCGACACAATATTTATAATTTTTATTAAAAACTTTTTTTTATTTATTCATAAGATTTATTTAGTTTATTTAGTCTGTTCAGCGTTATAAATCAAAACCCTTGCGACAATAACACTCTGCCACATAGACAATTGAATACAAAAAAGTATCAGAAGGCCTTTCCGGGCAAGGCTTCTTAACTTCACCGTAACACTCGGGTGGAATAGAAGAGACGTTTCAATAGAAAAGAAAAAAACAGAACCGCCGTCAAGGCGCTTAAGAGTCCGTGTTTGTGTTTGACTTGGCTGAGAATTTCTGATGAAACATTGAATGACATCGATGACAATACATGAATCAATCCAAAAATGAAATAATTTTAGTACTAATTCAAAAAATGTGTTTTATATAGCAGAAAGGGTTCTAAACCTTTTAATTTCCAGGAAAGGGTCAGTAATCAGTGGTTCTCATTTGTAACTTGTTATTTTGCTTTTTTTTTTTTTTTTTCCAAAATGAAACAATATCATGGAACACATATTAAAAATTCTGAAAGATATTGAAATAAATACCCCCTCCCCCCTATTATGAAACAATGTCAACACGACATAGTGTAGCAAACTAATACGGTACAATAGCCACGTGTGAGTAGCGAAGGAGCTCAGCAATTGGATTCATAAGTGCTAATGATTTGTTAAAATCTGGTTTAGTTAAATACTTAATAGATTAATACCTCCTTATTTTGCTATTTATAGATTGTTTGATTATAAAGAGGAATCCAAGACAATATAAGAGAAAAGAATGAGATACGAAGAGGATACGAAAAAAGTAATTTGAGGTTTTCACCTTTCCTTATCCCGGTTTTGGACATTTGGTATCACATTTTAACAAAAATGTAAATTAGGCCTACCACTTTCATACCTCTCGAATTATGGGACGGATGATATAGAAATAAGTTTCTGTAGCGCACTATTAAAAAGGGTGTGATGTGGCCAGCTCAATGACCAACCGCCTTTACTTTTCCCCAATTAATTGTCATCGACCTGTTAGAGTCAAATAAAATAAGACATTATTTCAATGGTGCTTTTCTCGTGTCTTCAGCCTTGACCTCTCAATGTCACATTCCAAGAGGAGGCGCCCTCTGCCTCCATGGGAACGCATCAACGCAAGCTCGCCCCACTCGGACAACGAGTACAGCCTGGATATGACGTCCATGTGCACACGTGACCAGCAAGTGGACAGTGATTGTGGGGAAGGCTCTTTCTCATCCAGTACCGGCAAAAAATCTTCACAAGATGGTCAGTAGCCTAGCAATTCTTATGATATTCGTATCTCTGTTAGATCTAAATATGTCGATAATAATCTTTTCTCAGTATGTCGACATTACACTAGTAATTCTCTTCTTTCTCAATATATCGACATTTCATTAGTAATTCTCTTCTACCTCAATACGTCGACATTGCACTACTAATTTTTTCAGTTCTTTCTCAATCCGTCAATATTTCAACAGTAATTCTCTTCTATCTCAATACGTCGACATTACTAGACTAAGACTAAAACTACTTTGTTGATCCTTATGGATTTTCGTTGTGGTTGCAAGGACTCTTTCCTCGTAAAAAAACCAAACAAACAACAGAAACATTTATATACATATAACAGACACAACATAAAGAGTTCATTGACGACTACACATAGTTAGGCCTATCTTGGTCCTTTTCATGTTTCTTGATCAACGAGTGGCCCACTTCACGACGACTTGACGTAGTTATGATGAAGCAGGTAACTGTTGTCTTTTAAGATTTTCCCGATTTTTCTGAGACATTTTTGTTCAAAAAGTTAATTTAAATATGGTAGTATTTAGTGTGTCATTTTAGATGCTTTTTTCTTTAAATAAAATAATGTTGTCCAAGCAGCACAACAATTTAGATGAAGCGTTGCCTTGCCAAGAAGTTATTCCGTATGTTAGCAGATTTTGCATAGTCGCGCCGTAAAAATTGTCAAGGACCTTCTCATTTAGTTTAAAGCTAATGAGTTTGTATAGAAATATAGCCGCTGAACTATTATTTTTGTCAGAGGTTTCAAGGTGGTCTTCCCAAGAAAGGTTGTTGTTAATCATGAAGCTTATATATTTATATGACTCCATTTGTTGTATCAGTGTAGCCATTATCTGGAGAGTTCACTAGTAGTTCTCTCTTCTATCAATATGTCACCATTCGACTCATATTTCCCTTAACTCTTTCCCTCCTGATCGACGATACCATCGTTGATTTCACTAGAATGTGGTAAATAATTACGGAGAGAAAGAGTTAAGGATTAGAACCAGGGCCGGTCCTAAAGATTGCTGGGCCCTACGCGACACGGATTGCTCGAGGCCCAGTCTGGGTAGGGATAAGGATTACAAGGGAAAATTAAGATTTTGTATTAAAAATTAAATTTGGATTTTATTCAAACTTTACTAGGTACAAAATCACTGTCAAATTAACTTAATGAGCCATCTACAGTAGATGATAGTTTTCCAACAAAATGCCGATGGACATTATATATCTAGTAGCAAAATATCGCTTTTGTTTTTTTTTTTAATAAGTCAAAATAGATTTAGACCTATATGTATATGCCATGAACTATTAAAGTAAATTAAGTATTTGAAATTCTTGTTTTGGTTAAAATTCGCCTTATTATTGCATCTTTATTAACTGAAAGCTGACAACAGCGAATAGATTAGCGTTTTTCCATTTTTGAATGACACTCCGAAATGATAATTGTTTGTCTGTTTTTTTAAGGAGATTTACATGAGTTTTCAGAAGATTTTAATAATTTCAGGAAATTTTCATGACGTTTTCGTATATTTCAGGAGGATTAAAGTAATAATAACTTAATAAGTAAAAATCGTTTAATCTAGTAATTTACACGTAGAATTCGCACGGGGCCAATGAAAGTGCGAGGCCCACTGCGGCAGCATAGGTTGCAGTGGCCTAAGACCGGCCCTGATTATAACATAAGCAATCAATCGCTCCTTCATGCTATCAAGATTGCAATGTATTTTGATTAAGTATTTACACATTTTCACATTACTAGAAAATGCACATTTATAGAAAAATATAATGGTCCTTCAAAGGAGTAATTCACACGTCATTCAGTAATTGTTCATTATGTGGCCACCGTCAGTCGCGAAGCGACTATGGATCATCTCATGAAAGCTGTGGTTGGAACGATGTCGCCCACACGTCAGTTCCCCCCTCTCCACGCAGCTGATGTATCCAAAGGAACGGCAGTGCCGATACAGTTTGGGGTCAGCAGCGTCGCAGGTTCTGCCAGAGTGTAGCACTGGGTGCTGCAAACTCCCGAAGCCTTTCCCTTGATTGGGTATAGCCTTTCCCTTGATTGGGTATAGCTGCAAGGCAGCAGAGGTTTGAAATCAGAGTTTTCCTTCTCCTAGGTGGGTAGCCAGCCATGGCTAACGAGCCCCTCCTGCCCGAAGCTTACTGGTTACTCGCCTGTGCCCCTTCTCCTGTTAGTAAGAACAGTTCCGCCGGACTCAATATCTGAGCCACACGTGAAGGCCGGGAGTTGGACTGGTTGTCAGAGGCTATTCGAGACGCATGTCATTAGGAAGCATTTTATAGGTAGTGGAGTGCTTACATCCATTACCACTTCTGGCAATGACAACCTTGCGGTTGTTCATTAGTCCTGGTCATTTAGACTGACCATTGCTCAAAATAACGACAATCTCTTAAAGAGTTCAATGTCAATATATATTCCCAATAAATCAACTCAATACAACACGTCTCCATGGATACACACAGTCCCGAGGCTGCGGATTAGCATAGAATGTCACTGTTTATCCATTTGGCATCTCATGACTATTGTTCTCGGTATCTATCTATATATATATTCCTCAAAGAATTAGGCCAGACAACAACAACAAGCAAGCAACAACGAGTAATCTATTTTTAGCTCCATTAATCATTTTTTAACGCATTGGCTTTACTTATTTTATAATGCGAAAAATTAGAACCATATTTAAAACTCGAATTATTTATATATTTAATAGTCAAAGAGAAAGTTTTCTGGAGCGCAAATACTCTATAATTATTTAGAAAAAAAAAGATCCATTGACTTGCAAAAGACCTTTAATACGAGTATTTGTGAACAATTGTGGTGGAAAAAAAAAAAAGCATTAGCAAGTTTAGAGAGACAAAATGACAACAACAACATGCAAGCAACAACAAGTAAATAGGGAAGATCCCATGGCGCACGCACCACGGTGTGAATGGACCCAATCCGCACTATTTCATTTAAAAATGTGTTTGATTTCTTTTAAAGCAATAGCTTAACAGACAAATAATTATAGGGATGTTAAATCGACAGGATGGCGCAGGGAATCTGTTGTAAGTAATAAAATGGCTTAATTTAATAATTTTTTACACTTTAAATTAGAGCGGGTCCTATAAAATTGCGGGTCCTATGAAATGCGGGCCCCACTGCGGTCGATATAAAAGACTATATTTTGTTAAAAATGTGTTTGATTTCTTTTAAACCAATAGCTTAACAGACAAATAATTATAGGGATGTTAAATCGACAGGATGGCGCGGGTTACACTTTAAATTAGAGCGGGTCCTATAAAATTGCGTGTCCTATGAAATGCGGGCCCCACTGCGGGGAATCTGTTGTAAGTGATAAAATGGCTTAATTTAATAATTTTT
>JADKLZ010000003.1:56218940-56249317 GCA_021533235.1 Biomphalaria straminea
GTTACAGCCAGACACGCATAGAATACGTTGTATAAGAGCAGTGTGTCGCTGTTACAGCCAGACACGCATAGAATACGTTGTATAAGAGCAATGTGTCCGCTGTTACAGCCAGACACGCATAGAATACGTTGTATAAGAGCATGTGTCCGCTGATACAGCCAGACACGCATAGAATACGTTGTACAAGAGTAGTGTGTCCGCTGTACAGCCAGACACACATAGAATACGTTGTATAAGAGCAGTGTGTCGCTGTTACAGCCAGACACGCGTAGAATACGTTGTATAAGAGCAGTGTGTCCGCTGTTACAGCCAGACACGCATAGAATACGTTGTATAAGAGCAATGTGTCCGCTGTTACAGCCAGACACGCTTAGAATACGTTGTATAAGAGCATGTGTCCGCTGTTACAGCCAGACACACATAGAATACGTTGTATAAGAGCAGTGTGTCCGCTGTTACAGCCAGACACGCTTAGAATACGTTGTATAAGAGCATGTGTCCGCTGTTACAGCCAGACACGTATAGAATACAATGTATTAGAGCAGCATCGATCCTCTGGTGTCCAGAAGATGTTCACGGCTTCATTTGTTAAATAAGATACATTAAAAATTTAAACAACGAAAACGAGGATTAAAGAGATTAAGAGTGTGTGTTTTCACACCAACTTACAGGCGGCCTCCATACAGACCCCTGATTGTTCTTAGATAATACAGAGGAGGCGCGGTGGCTGAATGGTAAAGCGCTTGACTACGGAACCGGGGGTTCCGGGTTCGAATCCTGGTTAAGACTGAGATTTTTAATTTCGAGATCTCTAGGCGCCTCTGAGTCCACCCAGCTCTAATGGGTACCTGACAGTAGTTGAGGGAAAGTAAAGGAAATATGTCGATGTGCTGGCCACATGACACCCTCGTTAACCGTAGGCCACAGAAACAGATGACCTTTACATCATCTGCACTATAGACCACAAGGTCTGAAAGGGGAACTTTTTATTATATAAGACAGACGTCTCTTCAAAAAAGAAGATGATTACGTCCTACGCGTCATACTGTATACATTTAGCCGTGCATATTAACCTATGACTGAATTCTGCTAAGTCACTGGCTTTTCTGGCTAGCTCAGGCAACCCATTCCATGCTCTAATAGCGCTAGGGTAGAAGGAGCTTTTGTACAAATTTGTCCTACCATATGGAACGAGGAATGATTAGGAATGTAGCTCTAAAGGCCATGCTTTTTTCAGTACAGTATTTTCAGTATCAGAAAATATAAAATACAGACATGCAGCTATTACAATTCGACCTCACTCAATACTCTTTTTTTCAAAACGAGGGTTTTTCGCAAGGGGCAGTCGAATACATTTTCATTAAAAGAACTTTTTTTTATTCAAATAAGACTATGTTTTAAGACCAGCTAAATTGATCATTCTTAAGTACATAGCGAGTTGAGACAAGGCTGGACCTGTGATAACACGGCATGAGGTTTGAGACATATTTGACCCGAGGCACGTCTCGCCTAACGTGGGGGCCGCTTAACTCAAGTTCTTCGGGAGATTATAAGTCAGTGCCTATGTGGCTTCCTGCAACGACTTCAATTAGGTGACTGTTCCCCCGCGGATTAATATAGGATATGTTGATATATCTGTTCTTTATTTTATTGAACCTTCAAACCATGTATAGTATACGTCTCTTCGTTTCCTCTAGGTATCCCCCCCTCCCCCAATCTGACTGTTCGCTAGTTGCAAAGGAGGCGACGTAATTGAAATCTTTTCATTTAAGTAACCTATTGTCGAATCCACAGCTAGGAGTCCATGTTGAGAAGATATTCAACAATTGAAATTCATTTGACAAAAATGGTGATTTTCAACAGTAACATTAGACCTGTCTGCTCCAAACCTCCATTTGAACTCTCTTTCGCACTAACTGAAGAGCGAGAGAGGAGGATCCTATCGGTGGAACAGAGATGCTACAGATGTACCCTGGGTATCACACTTAAAGACTGCATCAGGAGCAATGATAATAGAGACAGAGCTGCTACAGCGATTGGACCCCACCATGACCTGCTACTGTAAAAAAAAAAAAACGGAAACTAAAACTCTATAGCCAAATTACAAGGTCTTCGGGACTCGCAAAGACCTTCCTTAAGGGAACAGTACAAGGGAAAAGAAGAAGAGGCAGACAGAGAAAGCGATGGGAACGCAGTATAAAAGATTGGACGGGCCTACTATTTGAAAGAAGTTTTGTCCAAGGCTAAAGACAGAGAGGAGTGGAGAAAGAAGGTTGACAAATCTTGTGTGGTGCCCCAAACGTCCAACAGACTAAGAGATAGGTTAAAGTGGTGAAGGTTTTTGTTTGTTATTTTACCATAGCGTCTTGAACCTACAGCATATGTGCTAACAGCGATCTATAAATTAAATTAAATCATAATAATTAGTATTATTATTTATTCACCTTCTACTACTATAGGGACTTTTGACTATGTCGATTGATTGACCAAAGTTGCCAAGTGATGGGATGAGAAGTACTTACAAAAGAAAGGTTACGAAATAGGTGCCAGGACTATGAAAGCCATGTTTTTACACGCTTCAGTGAAGTAAAAAGAGAAAATGGGCATACGAAGTGATCTGTGATGGAAGCCATCATGATAGATTGGTCGAGTTTTATCCTAGCGGGATTTTAAGGAAATGTAAGAACAGAACGTGGCCTATCCAGGACACTCACTTGTTTCGTTTACATGTTTCGAACGTTCCTTCAGATTTGATGATTATTTCATCCTAGCCCAAACCTCCCACAGAACGGAGAAGGATGGCAGAGGGTAGGTTTCGAACCCAGAACAACCGAGACAACAATCAAGAATGCATATCACACGACTAGGCAGCCATCCAAAGTATAGTAGAAAATTAGTTAATATTAAAGGATCGTTTATGTGTTGTTTTTCAATATGTTTCCTCATCAGTTACGATCTTACGGGACGGATGGACAGACAAACAGACGAACGGACAGACAGACAAAACAAAATGGCAGCTTTTCCGCTTTTGGAGCTGCTACAAAAAGTCACGAAATCAAATATAATTTTATTAATGGGACGTTTTTAGGATATAAGACTTAGTTTTAAGACCAGTTAAATTGATATTTGAGTTGTGTTTCTTGCGCCGTTTAGGAATACGCCTCTGACCGATGTGACTAAGCCCCGTGGTATTAGTTTAGAGACAACGCCGACAGTGATTCAATAAAATAAGAGTTTTAATGGAGCATTCAATAAGGACAAGCATTTCGTTCCGAGAGTCAGTGGAGATCAGCGTTAGTCACCTTATTTTAAGCCCCAGCGGTGGGTCTAAGTTGTCTACCCTGACTGATAGTCATAAGCCCAACCTCTTAACGAAGCCTGTCAAATTTCCGGACTCGACTGATTAGCTTCTATGTTATCTTCTCCTTGTTCTACACAACTGATCCACGACTCTAAACGGGGCGTTGTTATTTTGGATCATTGCTGAGCTAGTTCTAGAGTATAATTCCGTTCTTTCCAGAAGACTTGGAGGACTTCAATGTGTGCCTTGGTATTTATCAACATGTAAATGGTTACATTTCCTGTGCTGTGCATTGGCCTCTTTGACATGGGCAGTAATCCAAACCGATCAAATCAGCTGCATTGGTCTAATGAGTCACTTCTGTATCAATGTCAGCTAATCTGTATGTTAAGTCTGGGCTTATAATTGTTATTTTCCTCCTCTCTTTACTTGTTTTGAATTCGTTGCTGTTTTAATTTTATTTGGTTGTTTTTTGGCGCCATTGTAAATATTGAGACAATTGCAGACGTCAATGCGGAAATCTGGTAACCTAGGAATTTTCATTTCCAATGTTCGGTTGATGGTGAGGTGACCTTTGACCTATATGACATCACAGGCACATGCTATTTTTTATTTTTTACTTGGATCAGGGATGTTAATACATTTTTAGAGATGTACCTTAAACGTATGCACTCTATGTTTCACCTCTTTAATAATAAAATGTTTTTTCCTAAATCTGAATATGCGATAGGATGTTAGTTGGCGAGATGGTTTCCATTCTTGTATTTAAAATAATCAACCAAAGCATTAAGGTTTATTCAAGAAACTTAAAATATAAAATAAAGCGAAACATAAGATGCTATTTAAACTTGTCTATACCAGGGGTCGGCAACCTTTTGAGTCGAAAGAGCCAAAAATTACAAATTTAAATTTTTTTAAAGAGCCGCAACATCTTTTTTCTTGCCAACTATAAATAGTACTTACTTTTTAATGAAAAAAAGTTTTATTCCTATATAAGTAGTGTTTTTCACCCCAAAAAAATAATTTAGGAAACAACAAAACAGTTAAACATTTACTCACACTAACTTATACTTTAATAACAAACAATTGGACAAACTAATTGTATAAGAGCGATGGCTTTGCACGGTCTTAGAAAGTTTGGATACATTTAGCTCATAGCTTGTTTTTAGTTTCGAACACAACTCTAAATTTTGATTTGTTAGTTGGCTTCTTACTTTACTTTTAATTATATTTATGAACGCTTTCTCGCACGAATATGTCGATCTAAAGATAGCCAGCACTCCTACTACAAACTTCTTTACTAGACTGTAGCAATCTGGATTTCTATTCAACACATCACCTCGCGGCATTCCTTTAAAGGCTCTCCACTTTTGTTACGTACATCATTTCTGGACCTCCAAACTCCTCCACTTGATTTATAACTCTGTACACTTTCCACCCCACAAAACTTTTTTAATTGATCAATTGCATTTCTAGAGATCCAGTATCAATTCCAAAATAATCAATATGGATTTTGTTACTATTTGTGTTGAGAGGATTTACTTGGAATCCTAGAATGGTTGGCTTTGCACTGCTCAAACCTATCAAGAAATTCATCTTATATATTTTTTTTACACCTGTGCTGAAGTAATTCATGTCAAAATTTGCACTTATTTTAACGCGATTATATTGTAGACATTGAAAATGAAGTACCTTGCCGCTCTAAATATCTTCTGCAGAAATATTTTTTCTTTAAAACAAAACGAATTCTTCAATCAAAATATAGACTGGGTTTTATTTTCTTTGCGGTTGTAGATTCAGCTCATTTAATTTCGTTTTTATATACATCATAAAGTAACTTTCTTGCAACCATTTGTTGTTCTCTAATTCAGGGCAATGAAGTGTATATATTTCATTCAAGCACAAAGCAAAAGGTTTAAACCTTTGGAAAGCCATTGCACTTTATTGGGAAGAAACAGACTCTATTTCCTTTAATAATTCTTTTATCTGACTATGGAAGAATACTTTTTACAAGATGCTGTTAACAATCTTGATTACCAGATTTCTGTCTTTTAAAATATTAAACATAGTTGAAACTGCTTCTTGCTTTGGTTTATAATTCCGTGAAATGTAACAATTTCATGGTTTATTTTGCTCAGAAAAATGTTTGTTGCCCCTTTATTTGTTCCTGTCGTTCTTGTGGCCCCATCAGTTGCTATTGAAACGATTTTATTTAAAACCAGCTTAATGTTTTCAAGGTTAATTTGGAAAGACTGACCATCTGAGCAACTTGTGCCGTGTCTTTATATCGCAAGGCTCATCTATAGTAAGTGATAAGACGGAAGAAAGTTGAGTATCTTTCACCTGCAAATATGTTACATTTGACGACATGTTAGCTATTCTAACTTGTACTGTTTTAGAAGATAGAGGTAAATCTTTGTTGTTGTTTTTTTGTCTCAAGATTTCTGGTTTGTTTTGAAATCACGAAACAGTTCTTCAGATGCACGAAGGGAGCAGTCTTTGACATTTATAAATGGTTTGCCTTTTTATGCAATTTCTATTTCGTACCGCCATATTAGCATTACTTGTACATGGCTTCTAAATTTAAGAAGATAATTCGCTTCTAACTCATTTACTTGAAACAACAAACTATACGTCCATTCCCAGCCAAAGCGAGTGCTGAAGATGCCAATTCGTCTTGCGTCGAAAGCGAATTAAAACCTACTTAGAAACATCCGAAACTGCCGAGAGTTTCAGATGGGCTGACAACAGTGACAACGCGTATAATGGGGAAGGGGTGTGGTGAAAAGAGAGTACAAGTGGCTGAGAGATTTTTCGGTGCCTAATGCAAATTTAACAATTCGAACTTTTCCAATTTTTTATTTCTTTTCTTTAAGATAAATAATATTTGCGTATGGAACTAAAGAGCCGCAACTTCACATCCAAAGAGACGCGGGTTGCCGACCCCTGGTCTATACCAGTGATGCCTTACCTAATTCGACCCGAGGGCCATTTTAATTTTTCGACACTCGTGTCGCTGGCCGCATCAACCAATAGGTACAAAAACGAAAAGAAATTGACTTGAAACTAATTGATTAAAAAAAAACTTAGATCTAGTGTTTACATTAAGTAATTGAATTTTTTGAAGATTGTCTTTTTATCTTTTAAATATTCCCATCAATCCTCCAATATCTATACGTAGTAAACAATCATTTATTCGCGGCTCAAACCAAGAATGCGTCATATTTATTTTATAATGCCGCTTATATGTTGTTCTTTAAAAAAAACAACAACAGCACACACTTTTTTTTGTTGTACTAAATTTCGAGTATAACTGGTCTAGACCATTATTGCAAACTGAAAAGACATACTAAAACATATTATTTAAAGGAAAGAACCGCTAAATCACCGTCTGGTTTTTATATCAATATTGCAAAATGTATTTCCCTTTTTCAATATAATGCTAAATTAATTAATTGGTTTATTTTCTTTGTTGTTTTATGTTTTATCATCGAGATTGGGCTATGGTTTCAACTTGACCCGAGAATGAAAAATGGGACAGAAGCATTTAAACAATCCGGACAGACAGACGAACAGAGTGATTTTATAGACGTTTCGTCAAAATAAAATAGAAATAATAGATAAAATACTGAACTAAAATTTTCAAATACAAAAACACATAACAAAAATTCTCCGACACAATGATTTTTATTCCAAATGCTAAGACTGGTTTATACACAGCTACCATCTTCTGAAGAGCTTTTTCATGAAAGATGCCTTTCCAGAACACTCGCAATTCTTAAAAATAACCTGCACCCATTAAGCCACAGTTACATAAGATCTGACCGAAGTGTTCGTCTCCTTTCCATTACAACTATATCAGAAAGATTTTAAAACTCCTTCATCCAACTTTCGGTCAGAGTGTTACAAGATCATCTGTCGTCATCGAGAAATACATAGAAGCCTGGTTGTGAGTGTGTATGTATTTACGTGTGTGAATGTTGTTCGTATTTTAATCTATATTTCTATTGTACATTAGTTACGCTGAGGTTGACAGATGTAGTCAAACTAAATCTGCATTTGATTGGATCAATAAAAAATTATCTTATTTTATCTTATCTTACACGTGATTCTTCTTCCCGTGTGCCATTAGAGCATGCGAAGGATAACCTGAAACAGCCAGAAAAACTAATGTCATAGTTCAGGATTGATTGACTACTACGTGTTACTAATATCAAAGTTGAAATACGGTGTGAGACAAATTTAAAATTTGTACTGATATTTTTGTTTGGGTGAAGAGGGAGACACATAACGAAACAAAGTTTTTATTCTCTAAGTAGGAATCAAGGTATGGTTGGGCATTCCCTATATATCAAGCAATATTACATTTCAGGGTTAAAATTGAATTATAAATTCACACAAATAGATTTAACATATAGCTTAAAACTTATAGACTGAACAAATTGATTTTCGGACCCCGACGTAAGCGTATCTGTCCTTTTTTATTGGTTCTGAAACCAAGCTAGAAATCTTAAGTTATCACTTTTTTCTGGTCGTTGAATGATTCGAATCCTGGAAGACTCCAGCTCCCGCAGCCTCAGGGTGGCGCCTCCGTGAAAACGCCCGCCCGGGTAATCGGATAGTCGAAGAATCTAACGTAGCATCTAGTGGCCTACCACACGTATGTATCAAGACCAAAACTGAAAGATTTAAAAACTCCTTTGTCCCACTTTCGGTCAGAGTGTTACGAGGTCAGCTGTCATCGAGAAGCACATAGAAGTCAAATTCATAAAGCGCTGGTTGTGAATGTGTATGTGTCTTCGTATGTGAATGTTGTTCGAATTGTCATCAACATTGTTTTTTGTACAGTAGTTACGCTGAGGTTGTCAATTGTAATCAAACTGAAGTTCCATTAGTTTGGATCAATAAAATTATCTTATCTTATATAATAAGAACAAGGAGAGTCCTCCTATCTTTGGGCTCGGTCTCCAGCCTTCGCATCGAAGGAGAAACCTGTGACGTTGGCTCAAGAAGTCGTGTCTCATGAAGGGGGGGGGGGAGAGGGTAAATAAATGATCGCTTTCTTGCTGGGGGACTCCTGACAGGGAGGTCGGTGAAGAGCCACCTTCCTGGCCACGGGATAAAATCTTTTCTCGGGTCAAAAATACATGAAAGGGATTGCTTTCAAACATGTTTTTTTTTGGACACTTGGAAGTGTTTCCAGGTAACCAATTATCTCCCTTACAATATTTTAGTCTTCTGTGTCAAGGCTCTTTTTTCTTCTCATCTCTACCCAGGGTACTTCACTGCTGATTACAAAATGTACTCAAGTACTAGGCAATACCGTAACGACACATATGGCGACAAAATAAGGATTCGTAATGCCGATTCACAGACATATAACAAGTTTATTAAATATATAGTAGTATAATACAGGCTCCGTTCTGCCAAATTAATTATCCAATATGCATTAAAATATAATAGATCAGTATCTCATATACTGCATAATAACTACACTGAAAAATAAATAGAGTCCACTCTTCAACTCTTAAAAAATAACCGAAGTCAAACTGTCCTGGACCAGGCACAAAACCACTCTGGTTTATTATGTGCTACATTCCATTCAAAAAGCATCTCACAAAAATTAAACAACCCAAAACAAAAACAGTTTTGAAATCCACCCTGAATTCCCCCCCCCCCTTTTGGTCCTCTTCAGTTAACAGGAGACCCAGGCTGACCGGAACTCAGTCCTGACATTCTGTGTAGAAACTAGAAGCTACTAGAACGTAAGCCGAGTCCTGTTTACACGACTCTCTCAATCTTAACGCTGTATCCCACGTGACATTAGCATAGAGGTATATTTACTACAAATGAAGTTAACAAAATAATGCCAACGTAAAACTATTGTATGAGCTTTTAGACATGTTCATAATGAGGATGGAACTTAGCGCAACTTGACTTCAAAAGTCTCTGAATAACGGCTATACAATATGCCGGAATTCCCCTGCATACGTTTTAGCTAAAAGGAAACTCTATCAACAGAATTAAAATGTACATTTAAAACAAAAAACGCTAGCCTCAGCATCCCATCCACCTGCAAACAATCTCGACTCGATCTGGCGCAATATTTACACACGCCTTAGGTGCTTTTAGATATAAGTTTAGAAATTAAGCTGAATTAAAGAGGGAGGAGTTCTCCTTATATTTACCATTCGTCTCATTGGGGTTGTCTTTTCTTTTTCTTTTTGTTTTTCCTATAAATTATACATCCTCTGTTTTATATAGACCTACACGATTCAGAAATAAGAGGGGGAAAAAATAAAGGAGGTCAAAAGGGGGGGGGGGCGTTTTCGCTGATGTTCCGACATGGACCACACAATTTGAAATATTTGTTATCCATATCGGGGCGGGAGGAGGGAGCCGTCCTCCCAACGATGTTTACTGCAGATGAAACTCTTCCCCGTGATGGCTCTTTCTCAAACCGTTACCCACTTGCTTGGACTTCCTTGGTGATCGCTCAGGACCATGCGTAGCCCAGTCTCTTCAACGCCCTCGGGGGCTAAAACGTGCAGAGGGTACGAAATCTCTTTTCTCTTTGCTGACACCCTCTATACGCCTATTCGTTATAATTCACTCCCTCCGACCTGTTTACGCAAGCCCTCCCTCGCCCCCCCCCCTTCTCCACCCCATTCCCTCTTTTATCAAAAAAAGATTTTGGAAAAATCATTAGAGACTTACCAGAATTGTTATACTTGAGGAGGAAGAGCAGGAGGGTGTGAAACGGGGGGATATGCGCCCTCTCTTGTTCTTGGTGGGGGAGCAGGGGCGCGGGCTGCCTGGCAACGTTCGTAAATAGCGATGAAGGATAAGATCTTTGTCTTAATGGGTGGGTTGCAGGTTTTTACTTTCTAGTCGCTTCTCCACCTTGTCGTGCGTGTCACTCTGAACCTTGAATTAGCCTCATCGCTGACAGCGCTACAGAGATGCTGATACTGTACCATTGAGTGCTGGGGCTTAGAACTTTTAGAGGTGAAGACTGGTGGATCTTCTAAGTACAAATCACTTCAGGCAATATGTTTTTATATGTTACTGACCTTTTCTCAAGCAGTATTTTTAGTAGGGTCGTTACATCAAAGTAGGCTGGGTGGTCGTGCGGGACACGCTTAGAACTGTCGTCTCGATGGCCAGGGTTCGAACCCTATCATCCGCTTTTTCTCCCAACGTCCTGAGGGAGATTCGGGTTAGGATTCAATTCTGAATGAATATCCCGAATAAGTAAAACAAATTATTAATAACAACAATACTAATAATATATATGCATATACTATCTATTATACTGTCATGAGCCAATTTTGACTTACAAAAATGTGTGAGTTTTCATCGACTTGATTTACACTTTATTAAAAAAAAAAACATCAGCTACCAACATTAAAATTCCGTACCACTATCCCTTTAATATTACTAAAACTGAAATGGAAAAACAAAAAAAAATGTTGAAATCTTTAACTTAGAGATTGAGCGGTTATACCCTGTTGTTATATCAACCTAGGGGATACTGACAACTGACCTCGCAGGCCCTCAACATCCCTATGAAGATGCTCGTCGCCTCTCAGTGGACACTGTTAAAGGGACTACAATGAATTTTGTTTCTCTCTAACGAAGCTCGACCCAGTGCCAGAGAATTAATAGTAGTTTCGTTTCTAACATAATAAGAATAATGATATTTAAAAACAAAAAGAAGAGAATCTGATCCAGTAAATTGTAGACCAGTTTTACTTAAGAGTATTTCCCATGTGACTACTATAACTTGTAACATGTAGCAACATTGCAAAATGCATGGATACACTTACATGGTCACGTGACAGTCAGGTAATCAGCATACCATAATAAGGATAATAATAAGGACAGCAATTTAAACCTTGTGCGACAATTCAAATACAGTAGACTTGGATCACCTTGGGGGTCGACTGGCGATTTGCCAGGGGTCGCCTAAGACCAGGGCCGGTCTTAGGCCACTGCAACCTATGCGGTCGCAGTGGGCCCCGCGCTTTCATAGGTCCCGCGCTAATTCAATGTGTAATTATTAAATTACAAAATTTATAAGCAAAATTCCTGGAAGTCTCCAGAATTTATTTAAATCTCCTAAAAATTCTTTAAAATCTCCAGAAAAATAGACAAAATTGTCATTTGTGGGTGTCATTTATTGCGGAAAACGCATATCCTACGCGCGATAAAAGAAAAAAAAGGCATTGTCAGCTTTCATGTAATAAAATGTAATAATCTAGAGAATTTTTATCGTAATCGGAAGTTCGAATACTTTATTTACTTTAATAGTGACTGTAATATAAAACTGTCAATGGTTATAAGGTTCGTAAACTATAGATCGCAATTTTTAACATAGTGAAGAATGAATAAAATTCAAAGTCGATTTTTTTTCTTCTACGAAATCTTAATTTTCACTTATTATCCTTATTCCTACACAGACTAGGCCCCGCGCAATCAGTTTCGCATAGGGCCCCGCAATTGCTAGGACCGGCCCTGCCTAAGACTATCAAAAATATGGATTGTTACTGCCCATTCTTCTATCGCTGTATGTGTGTGTGTGTAGGGGGGTGGTCGGGGCAGAGTGGGGGATTTGTAAAAAGGGGTTGTCAATGATAAAAAGTTGAGAGCCGCTGGTCTATCACAAAGATAAATCATTTATTTGATTATTATGATTATGATATATCAGTCTGCATTCTGCATCACATCAATGGATTCAGGATTTCCTATAAAAGATAGTGAACAAATTATACTTTAAAAAACGGCCCCTAAATCGACAACAATGTCAGCAAACAATGGTGTAACTATGTACACAATTCAAGTAATTAAAAACGAAAAGGACTTATCTATGTTTTCATAAAGATCTAGGTGTTGTTATACAAAAAACAGCTTTTTAAAAAATGAATTTTTTCATTTATATTATAATTACAAAAGTCGAACAAGGAATTAGGATTTTAAAAAAAAAATTGTACAAGAATACATACAAGACCAAGAATGGGCCAATTCGACCGATTGCTCCAATTAGGCTCTCACGCCTGGCAGTGGTCCCGCCATTTACACTAAACACATCACTATCAGTCATGGCTCTTGTCACAGGTTTTTTAAGATGTAGAACTTCGAGGGCTAACATATTTAGTGTAGGCCTATCCGATTCTAGACTATCGTTTATAATGAGTTACTATGTAAAGTAGAAAGCAACCGTTTGCCATAGAAACAGATGACCTTAACATCATCTACCCATAGATCGCAAGATCTGAAAGGGAAACTATCGTTTAAACTTTAAAACTTCAAGAGTCATGATTTACTAATCACATTTAAATGTTAGTGCAACTATTAAGAACATCAATTTATTTGGTCCTCCATAGGAGCAAGTCAAGTTTATTAGTTTCGTATTCATTATTTAAAGTTAATTACATATATGACTTACAAATAGGTATTACAAGGGAGGATTTATTATTTTTTTTTTTAACTTTGTACAGATATTTATAAATGTAACTTATGCCTGGCGTGAAGTAAAATTTGAAAATCCGTAATATTTGGACTAAAGGACATACGTTTTAAAAAAGGTTAAATAAGTCATCCATAATTTTGAATACGTAAACTTTGATAAGAAATCAATAAAGCATTGGACAACATGAACCATGGATGAACTCTTAATGCTAGCAGGGGAGGAAAGCATGAAACTCTATTGTTGAACAAAGTGCCTGGTAGCACCCAACTTACACTTCAGTTGTCTCCCCCGCAGCTCTAGGACACTCTTGTAAGACATGCACCTCTGTTTCCTGTTCCAGCACCTTAAGTTTAAGTAGGAATGGAAAAACTCCAGTAGATCTATGTATTTTGTACAGAAAATAATTTTTACATGCTTCAAACAATATCTGCTCTATGCAAAAATTAAGGGAAAATGACTTTAGACCTGGAAGATCAAATGATTATTTCTGTGAAAGAACAATTGCGCTTCTATCTGGACTAAAATTCTATCCTACTTATCTATTATCTATTTAACACCCAAATGGGATGATCCCATTTGTACATGGCAAAATTTAATGAAAGTTAAAGATTTCTAGAAGATTGAAATAGTTTAACTGAACCATTTCTCTTTAAATGCACAAATCTGGATCAAGCGTTTGCAGTTATGTTCCAATTAGTCTGTGTTGTGCCTTCGTCTTCGATTCGCAATAATATATTTTGTTCGAAACAGCCTGTTAGTTATCAGGTTTCAAAACTCCAGTATGTATTTTGTACGGAAAATAATATTCACATGCTTCCAACCATATCTGCTCTATGCAAAAATTAAGATAAAATGATTACATCGTCACATTTGTATGCGGTGTGAATAATATGTATAAGGATTAGATGTGTAAATAAATGCATGTCATAAAGATTTTATTGTTATTACTTGTAATTGGATGATAAGGAGAAATATATATTTCAAGAATATAATTCCATATTGTACGGTATTAAACAATTAGCTTAGACGATGCAAATCAGATAGTTACATAAGGCTTAGAGTTATAGAGTTGAAATTTCGTAACTTTATTATTATAATTATTATATAGCGCTACTTTCATGCTTATAGCATGCTCAGAGCGCTTTGGTCCAATCTCATTTGTGAACGAGTGGGGGGGGAGGGGGTATCTAGGAGTTTGTTTTCCGTGCTGCTTTTGGGCGCTCAGTAAACACAACTCTGCCCGAGTCGGGTGTCGAACCTCGAGCCCCATTCTAGGTAGCCAAGCCAAGCCAAGTTCAAGCGCCTCTTAGCCTCTCGACCACGCTTTAGCAAAGTTACTTATATTTATGAATGAAAATAATTTACTGTTGTGGGGTTGCGAATAAGTATTCAGTTGTAAGAAGGGGTCGCCGAGCCAAAAAGGTTGAGAACCGCTGGGTTAAGGTCAAAGCATATTTGGATTATATCATCTCATAAAGTGTACCTATTCATTAGGCCAACCAGCACAGTTCGTTTAAATTTAAATCTACATGCGGTGCGGTACCCCTGTCTCTGACTTCCCCCGCCATCTACCTTCCCACAGACCAGCGCCAGAACACCAGTAGTCCTCCCCCTCCCGGAATCTCCTCTCTTCCTATCCACAGCTTCACTCCACCACACACACGCACACATTAACACACGTGGTTGACAGGACTAGGAATTAAAACATACAATTTATATAACACGACAAGCCAAAAAAGAAAAAAAAAAAAACACAATGTGAGCAGCCAAAAAAAAAAATTTGGCTCATCAAGCGGCAAATTAATCAAGGAAGTTAAACCGTTTGGCTGTTTAAACAAAACACGAGAGTGGGTTAGAGATTATTAAGACAAGAGGTGGGCTGAAAGAAAGCAGGCGAGCAGACTTGAAGTCTAAATTACTCTCTTTCCCTCTACCTAGACCTTTTTTTTTTTGGGCGGGGGGAGGAGGGAGAGACCGTTTTCTTGGGGGGTGATGTGGTTTCCCTTTTAACTACGCGGTGTCGCTTTTGGTTTTAAGAGGTCCATTTAAATTTTAATGGGAAGAGCCCGCGATGCAATTTAGATTGGCGGACCACCTGAGTCTAAATGTACCGGATGGCGTACACAATGGGAGCTTGTTAACGAGTGGCGAAGTGGGTGGGTGTTAGAGGTAGGCTGGCGGATAGATTGTGTATGGAGAGAGAGTTTACAAGAGAATCTACGCTTCCCACAGCAACCGCACACATTTCTAATCAAGATTCTCATTTCGTAATTCTTTTAGTGTTACTATATTCATTGGCATCGGGCGCTTTTGCAACCAGATAATGTATATATTTCATTAGCTTACTTAAGACTAGCTAATTTTCACAGAAGGTGGCGCGTCGGCTTCCGGACCGGGAATCCTGGGTTCGAATCGTGGCGAAGACTGGGGTTTTTAATTTCGGGATCCTTTTGGCGCTCCAGCTCTAATGAGTACCTGTCAGTGTCATTAGTTAAGGAAAAGTAAAGGCGGTCGGTCATTGTGCTGGCCACTTGACAACCTCGTAAACCGTAAGGCATAGAAACAAATGACCTTTACATCATCTGCCCTATAGACCACAGAGTATGAAATTGGATACAATAAAACATAGAAAAAAAATTTTTCCCCCCAAAAAAAATAATATCTCCTTTATACAACTTTACTTAGAGAGTGATTATTTTCTATGAATAACTAATGAATGTTAAATTTTTAAAAAAGGAACATACCGACCCAGTTCCCCACCCTCGAGAAACAAGCATGGTTAAGCTATGGAACTATACTTTACAGCTCCTAGTTTTCATGAGTGCCGCCGCGCATCTTTTTTCGCGCATGATGCAATGGGAAGAAATCCGTGATGATGCCAAAGAAGAAATTTACTCCGCGAACCACTGGGACTGACCTGCAATAAGTGTAAAACTTTCCTACGCGAATATATAGATCTTATCTTATCTTATATAATACAGACGTTACTTCAAAAAAGAAGATGATTACGTCCTACACGTCATGCATTCAGTCATGCATATTTACCAGTGACTTAAATTCTGCCAAGTCACTAGATGTACTGGAGTCCTAGACTTTATAATATTCCGATGATAGTCATTTAGATCTAGAGATTGAAAACGATTCACTTAATATCCCTGAACGTTAATTTATTAAAATCATCAACGAATGCTGAAATACCCGAAGAGGTTTAGTCCATTTAAACTAGATTTTTTCTCTTTCTTTAAATAAATTTAAATTTATATTTTTTTTTATACATCCAAAAATTATAACGGACAAACTAGTGTTTTCCTAATGTGGCCAAAGAGGTAGTAATTCTTTTCCTAACGATATACAGCAACTGTCAAATTTCTAGGAAAATAATTAGAGCCGTTTTCGAGAATCGCGTCCACCCACCCTGAAATTTCCACTCGGGTTTTATCTCCACAACGTTACGAATGGACTAGATGTATTGTAAAATAGAGTTGCAGCTTAACGGCACAATGCGAGCGTGTGTAGATCCAGGAGCTAGTGGTCAAGGCCGGTCAAGCTGCGTATGTGTTGGCCTGTGGGTCTATCAAACAATTGGTAAGTCCTTGAAAAGATATTTCCCCTAAGAGACTACAATGAATTTTGTTTCTCTCTAACGGAGCTCGACCCAACGAGTCAGAGAAAAAGAGACAGTTCTATGGAAGAGTTAATAATGGCGTAATCGTCTAGAAAATTTTTTGTTAGGGAGACAATAAAAGGAAGGGAACAGTACCAGGAAGAAGAAGAAGAGGAAGACCAAGAAATCGATGGGAAGACAACATCAAAGAAGGTACAGGTCTGTATTTAAATGAAATTCTATACAAGGCAAAGGACAGAGAGGAATGGAGAAAGACAGTTGACAGATCACATGTGGTGCCCCAACGGTCCAACAGACTAAGAGATAGGTGAAGGTGAAGATAAGAGGAAATCGATGCAAGATATCGTGGTCGTTGGTCATTAGTTATCAGTTGTTTTTCATTTTTTAAAGGGGTGAGGTGGCCGAGTGGTTAAGAGCTTGGCTTTCGAACCTGGGGTCCTGAGTTCAAATCTCAGTGAAGAATGATTTTGAATTGAGTCCACCCTACTCTAATGGGTACCTGACTTGAGTTGGGGAAAGGAAAGGCGTTTGGTCGTTCTGCTGGCCACATAACACCCTGCTCGTTAACCGTTGGCCAAAGAAAAAGATGACCTTAACATCATCTGCCCTATAGATCTCAAGGTCTGAAAGGAGAATTATTCTTTCTTTCAGTATTAGTTATTTTAGTTAGATATGTTTTTAATGTACCTATTGCTTATCACTAATGTGTTTATTTAACTGCATAGAGTTTGAAGATATTGAACTCCCCAACCCAGGGCCGGCTTTACTCTGATTTTACCGATTGCTCTAAATTTATAATTAGCATATCAATATTGAGTTTGAGTTGCTTCCAACGCAGCAAATCTTATCTTAGCTCTGTGGTTCGTAGCTTCTTCCAGGTATTTCGGTTCTGGGTCGAATCTCTCCAACTGTCCCCACGTCTTGCCCATCTGCTTAGCATCTGCTTCCAAATCGGGGCGCCATGTAAACCTTCCAGCTGGGGGTTCATTCTCTCTTACATCCATGACTTCTGATCTAATTGATAGTAATAGTTGTACTTCGAAAACAAAAAATTAGATGAGAAGCATAGAAAGTATCCATTGAATTGTTGTTGTTGTGTTTTTAAAGTTCTCCCATCCCTTTTTATTGACTTGGACACTCACGCACACACTATCATTCATAAGGGGTCGTTCGTAAATGACGTCACGCAAAAAAATGACCTTTTTTGACCCCACCCCCCTTGTTGTGTCACGAATTCTCAGACCCCCCTCCCCCCTCTGTGTCGCGTCACAAAATAAAAAAAAAATTATTTCCAATTATTTATTTCTCATCAATTTTTTTCCCAAAAAGGTTTCATGTGCTCATCGATAGTATACACGGGAAGATTTTATCTTCTTCTGCTTGAGGAGCTGACTCGAAAATTAAATTGTTTTCAATGAGATCTTCATCTATCCATTCCACACTCTCCTCACCTGCGTTTCCCAAAACTACAAGGACTTCGTTGTCTTTTTTTTTGAAATAATTATTTTGCCTTTCTGTGCTCGTGTTTTTTGGATGGTGGGATGAACTTTTTTGTGATTTTTCAAAAGAATTAACGATGCAAAGTAGAGTCCACAATCACAAATTTTGTTCTGAAGTTGAACGGAAACTAACTGGCGAAGAATTGATTGTAGGGGATTGCCTTTTTTTTTATATAAATAAAGAGATTGGAGCAAACTTGTGTACTTAAATTTGGATTCGCTGGATTTCTCGATGTTGATTTCAGTGTTGTAGCTCAATTTTTTTTTCTTCTGAATTTTAAATTTGTGACGTCCCAAAATCGCTAACCACAGTTTCCCCCTTGTCACAAGGTGTCACATTTTCTCAAACCCCATCCCCCCCCCCAGAGCGTGACGTCATTTACGAACGACCCCCCTAATCTTTTCAATTCTTCTCAGCAAGCTACAAATTTTTTGTTGTGTTTCTTGGAAAACCTGAGATTTTTCAAAAACTTACGTTCAACCCCTTTCATTGAAGGATATCTGTGAGACTTGGGCCTGTGAATACAATTAAAGGGGTGTTTGTTGTTCTAATTGTGATTTGTATGATTCTTGGATTTTGCAATTGTTTACAGCGTAAGTGAGTAATCGTCACTTAACAGGTCTTCCCACCGAAACCAAAGCATTTAAGAAAATTTTCTTTATAAAAAAATGGAATGACAACTATATTTGGTAAATGTCTTTTATCATATTGTCACTAAAGTTTTAGTTATTCGAAACCCCCACAAGAATGTATATAAAAGAAACGTCGGAAGTGTAGTGTTAACAATTATAGGGCATCTGTCTAAGTAAAAGATGGGCGTTTGGAAAAGTAATGATGGACGTAGGACATTTAAAAAAGTAATGATAGGCTTCGTATATTTAGAAAAGTAATGCTGGCTGTGGGACATTTAGAAAAGTAATGCTTGTTGTGGGGCTTTCGGAAAAGTAATGATGGGCGTAGGACATTTAAAAAAGTAATGATAGGCTTGGTAAAATCATAAAAGTAATGCTCGTTGTGGGACGTTTGGAAAAGTAATGATGGGCGTAGGACATTTAAAAAAGTAATGCTAAGCGTTTGATATTTAGAAAAGTAATGCTGGCTGTGGGACAATTAAAGAAGTAATGCTGGGTGTGGGACATTTGGAAAAGAAATGATGGGCGTAGGATATTAAAAAAGTAATGTTAAGAGTGTGATATTTCGAAAAGTAATGATGTACGTTGGATATTTAAAAAAGTAATGCTAATCGAGTGATATTTAGAAAAGTAAGGATGGGTGTAGGATATTTAGAAAAGTAATGATGGGCACGTGTGTCCGTGGAGAGCCCAGGGTTGAGAACAAAGGGGATTGAGGCAACTCCATTGTCCTTCAAAGCTGATCAGTACTTCAACACCCCCCTCCCCCACGCACTAACTGACTGACCAGTCAACAGCTGCGAAAAGACTTCCGTCGCCGTTGCAGTAGCGTGTTGGGCTAAACGGCTTCAGCTAACAACCCAACCCGGAAACAATAACACCGCGAACCAATAGAAAAGCGAACTTGAGGCCGAGCGGAGCACTCAGCGCGAGGAAGTCACGTTTGACCTCTAGAGGTCATTTTCTGACAACTTTTAACATTTCTCCTACCTCCCAAGGGACCTAGACTACGACTCCAGCCCTCGCTTCTTCCACCACACTTATTTATATTTCCACTCATTCCACCGGAAACACCCGTTTTCTTCTTCAACGAGAAGCGCCCTCGAAATATTACGGAACGCCTTGTCGTGGACAGCTGGTATAATAAAAAAGAAAATTCGGATATATTTTTCAGGACGCAAGGACAACTCATCAAATTGTACTTATTGATATCACCTGAAGGGTAGAAGGGCCACAGATTCGCCCCTGAAATTTATTTATTATGAAACACGCCCCTCAACTCCTCCCCCCCCCCGGAAAAAAAAAAGAGTATCCTTTTAATTATGTCCATTCGTCAGAATTCTCCCTTTCTCTCTATCTCTCTCTAACTCTCTCACATCTCTAGCTCTATCTCCTCTCCATCGCTTTGCCTCCCGCACCCCACTCTTTATGAGTCTCTCTCAAATGTCTCATCGCCTCCCCTACTTCCTACCTCTTTTATTCATTTTTCCCCCACCCTCCCTTTTCTCTCTCTTTCCTCACTCCTCAACTCTCATGTCATGCTCATTCACTCCTTTCTTTTCTATATCTCTATTCTCTCTCTCTTCTTCCTTTTCTCTCCCCCTCCCTCCCCTCTCTCTCTATCTTTCTTTCTATTTTTATTTCCTAAGTAAGAAATAAATATTTCAACTTTTTAAGGTCCTTTTTTATATGAATATATATTCTAAATTTTAAAATTGAAATCGACTAATTGATAATGCACCATAAAAAAGGATTCTATAATTTTAATAATAGGGCCTACTGCTAATGAGATTGATATCTGTGTCATCTCAAATGGAGGTAAGATTACCATAACTCATCAAACAATAAATGTCCGAAACATCATAGATCTACTACTAGCTCATCTCTAAAAACAATATTCTCAATTTCTCCTCCCCCCCCCCCCGCCATTTTCCGAAAAATAAGTGTGTGTGCATAAAAATGTCTATTAACAACAAATTCGGCTCGTAAAGTACTTAGTCGGAAAGCAGACGTCAAAACACACTTCCGCTTAGCGCGAGCATTCAAAGGGGCATAATCTAAAATATTGCACTGTATGCTTGTTTATTAATTATGATTATCCCAGTCAGTTGGTGGTAATATTTATAGTATTATTTCTTTTTCAAGTCCTTTGATACATTGAAAGAGAATTCTTTCATCTTGAAGTCAGTCCCGGTTCAGAAATGTCGCTTCCACCAACTGGTCCTCGGTCTGTACCGGGATGACTCCCGTTTCTCCGCCATGCTTCCAGACGATTTGCGCGATGACGAGTCGACAAAGAACAACAAAAGGGGCTCAATTCTACAAGGAAGTAGACAAAACGTGACCACAGTTCAGGCCCCTGAACGGATGTTATAAAACACAAACCAAAAAAAAAAACCGAAATAAAAAGTGTACATTGGTGTGTGTGTGTGTTTGTGTGTGTGTGTGGAGAGAGAGACTTACTGTGTACGTGTGAAGAATAGATGGCTGTACTAATCACGTGGTTCTTCTTAACATATCGCCTCGCTTTGAAACAATCGCTAATGGTTGCAAGACCTTTCCAGCGTGCACTCAATGCCTGTAACTGCGTGCCGCCTGGCTCATGGGGTAGCCCACAGATGAAGACAAAAGAGCCGTCGAAGTAATGATAGCTAGGTTGTTAAGGGTGCATGGCGTACGGCCATCTTTACTCTGACTGATGGTTTGGATTCGTTTGATACAGGACTCACATCTTTTTTAGACTAGGTGGAGGACTGCGTGGCGTGGGAGAGAGAGGGGGAGTGAGAGAGAGAGAGAGAGGGAGAGGGAGAGAGAGAGAAGGACCGGTGTCTTTCTTTACTGTTTTCCAGATTGTCCACTTTTTTTTACCACGCTAGAATTATGGGATACCATTAAATAAAAACAGACAAAATATAAATCCTAAAAATAAAAAAAAAAAGCTTTTATACGGGAAAGAACTGTACAATTATAGTCATATCTATCAATACTGAAAAAAAAATCCTTTAAAGGGGTGCAGAGGTCCTGCGTTCGAATCCCGGTGAAGACTGGGATTTTGAATTTTGGGATTTTAGGCGCCCCTGAGTCAACCCAACTCTAATGGGTACCTGACTTCAGTCGGGGAAAGTAAAGGCGGTTGGTCGTTGTCCAGGCCACATAACACCCTGCTCGTAAACCGTTGGCCAAAAAATAGATGACCTTAACATCATCTGTCCCAGGACCGGTCCTAGCAATTGCTGGGCCCTATGCGAAACCGATTGCGCGGGGCCTAGTTTGTATGGGAATAAGGATAATAAGTGAAATTAAGATTTTGTAATTACGATCTGTACTTTACGAACCTTGTAACCAATGGCATATTTATATGCCAGTGACTGTAAAAGTAAATAAAGTATTGGAACTTCCGATTAAGGTAAAAATTCGCCCTATTTTTACATTTTATTACATAAAAGCTGACAATGCCTTTTTCTTTTATCGCTCTTAGGATTGGCGTTTTCTGCAATGAATGACACCCACATATGACAATTCTGCCTATTTTACTAGTAAAGTTCCCCTTTCAGACCTTGTGGTCTATAGGGCAGATGATGTAAAGGTCATCTGATTCTGTGGCCCACGGTTAACGAGGGTGTCATGTGGCCAGCACAACGACCAACCGCCTTTACTTTTCCCCAACTATCGTCAGGTACCCATTAGAGCTGGGTGGACTCAAGGGCGCCCAAGAGTTTTCAAGAGATTTTAATAAATTCATGAGATATCCAGGAATTTTTCGTATATTTTTTGCAATTTAATAATTACACCTTGAATTAGGGTGTGGCCTATGAAAGCGCGGGGCCCACTGCGACAGCATAGGCTGCAGTGGCCTAAGACCGGCCCTGAAATTCTGTCCCATAGATCGCAAGGGGAAACTTTACTTTTTTTTTTTTTTTTTTTACTATTTCCCTTAACGAATCTCAAACCAATTTATTTAATTACCTGTAATTAGTTAATTCATTATTTTTTTTAATTGATTCGTGTTTTGTAAGGTCAATGGATAATTTATATATTTTTTTAAAGTTTTAGCTTCATCCTAGAATGAGAAGGTGCGATATTGTATCAGACAGTGTAAGTTAAAATAAGTTTTGTAACAATAACTGAGCTGACAATGTATAATGAAGAAAATCTGGATGCATAACTTTCGCTTTAAAAAATAGGAAAAGGGGGGGGGGAGAATATCCTTGTCAGGGGCGTAGCAATGAATTTTCCATCGTTTGACCTCTTTTGGGGGCCCTTGAATTTTGCGTAATATGCACTTTTTAATTATAAAAATTATATTATTAATTATTATATTATTATAAAAAAAACACTCATTTGGTGGCTTCCTTCAAATTGGGGCCCGGGGGGGGGGATTTTCTAATTGTCTCCCCTCCTCCCCCCAGCTACGCCACTGATCCTTGTCACTATTTTTAAATTAAAACATAACATATAATTCTTGCACCGATTTTGCATTTATCAATCGTGCATCATTCAAACCACTCTGCTAGTTAGATGCATATGAAATAGAAGATTATATTATATAGTTATCTATTGTTTATCTCAAAGTTACTTGAATGCAGCTTATACTTTAACCGTGTAAATAGTCTAAGAGCTGAGCCGAAGGCTCTTCGAGCTCTAAGTTTGAAAAAAAACCTGTCTGCATCCGTCCGAGAACAAACACAAACAGTAAAAAAAACAAAACCTGCGGACCACAGGCCTGTCTGGGAGCGACCCGAGTCAATGCTTATAGGGCATTGCTGTTTCCAATACCACTCGGTGGCACCGGGGGCCTCCACCATCTACCTTCGTTGTACCAAGCTAACTGTGCGGAATCCGCCATTGATGAGACGGTCCCTTGAGGAATAGCGCATGGATTTGTGACTGGTTTGTGGGAGCTTTCTTACAAATCCGCACCGTGAAGGGGCAAGACTCTCGTCCGCCCATGGGCACTCCCACGGGAATCATATTTGTTACCCTTTCGCCTAGCCACTTCCTCTAGTGAGCCGTTTCCACGGGAGCGCCACGTTGAGGCAGGATAACGTGCTCCCGTATACTTTAACCTAAGCTCCATAGAGTACTATTTCTTTCCCTTGTTCGAGGGAGCTTACACCAGCTCTGTTTATCTGTCTAGTAAAAAAGTTTGTGCAGTTTATTTCTCTCACACCCAATCTTGGATTAAGCTGAAACTGTGCACAAATATCTCTTGTACCTACCAACACAGCAATCAATAATTTAAAAACAAATAACCAATTAGTTCATTAACTATTGTTAATGAATTATTTTGTTTTGTATCTCGAAGAAGGGATATAAATTTTACTTGACTGATAAAGTGATATAAATTGAATTAGCCCTCTTTAATGTTTGTAGAGAAAACGTTGTCAAATAATTGTAAATAACTATAAAACCTATATTCATAAGCGTTAACCTATTGCTTTGATGGTGCTGAAGAGTCCTTGGCACGCGAGTTTGAATTCATGACGCTCTCCCTCCCCCCCCCCTTTTTTTTTAAATTAATACGTTTAAAAAGCGATCACCCAGATACCCCTTTCTAACTGGGCCAGAAAAGTTGATAGGATCATATTGTATTGAGAAAGCTAGAAGCATGACATTGCGCTAAACAAAACAATTGGTTTCTATTTCTAATCTCTCAGATTTATTATAGTTAGCCTAGAATCTAGAGCTATTACACGGAGGATATCGGCTACCGTCGCCTCAGCGTGGCGCCTCCGTGGAAACGTCCATCTAGGGAAGTGGATAGGCAAAGAATGGTAGCACACGTAGCTCTCAGTGAGCTACCACACGTATCCTCGAGAGAGGGTACATTACACGTGGTAGGGATGTAAGAAAGGCTCGCTAACCAGTCCGAAACCCCCACCGATCCGTTCCCTAACGGGGGCCATACGGGTGGTGATGGACCCTCGCACGGGTTCGGTGGGACAGTATAGGCATATGGAGGGCCCCCCCGTGGGCTCGGCCTCCGGCCTCGCACGGGAGGGGGCACTCGTGCGGGCTCAAGGAGCCGTGTCCTACGACCAAACGGGTGTGATTCTTGATCACCTGGTTGCAGGGGGTCTCCAGACAGAGGGGTCGGTGAAGAGCCAATCTCTCATCCTGGCCATGAGATAAAATCCTTTCTCTGGTCACATGGTTCATTAAAGGGACGAAGTCTCGAACCATTTGGACATCTGCATAAGATCTATTACAAATTTAATAACATGACTGATCCTAACAAATTGGTACACAATATAAGCTTTTTTTTATTTCGCTTGTTTTAAAAGACCAAATACGATAACGACATTAGTTGAATACATCACTGTTCCATATCTTCAGTAGATATACACATGCAACTCGTTAGAAATGAAGTTGATACCATTGCCGTCTGCTATCTCTATTCACGTGATCACGTTGAAGATGAAATGAAGCGAATAAAGAAAACATTTGGCCTAATAAGAAAACGGACATAACATGGTGGCTGGTGGAACATCTTTAACAGCTCTTTCCGTGTCCCCCCCCCCGCCCGTCTCCGCCCCTGCACCTGCGAGATGGCTCAGCGCGGAGTAGTCTGTTTTCAGCAGAGTATCGGAATCTAATCATTATGTTTTTAGAGGACCTTTCCCTAGCTGTTCTGACGGAAAGGTCACGCCAATGGGTACCATACGACCAACTTCGAAGACGCCCCCCCCTCCCCCGCTTTTTACCTCACCAT
Source organism: Biomphalaria straminea (assembly GCA_021533235.1). Classification (NCBI taxonomy): domain Eukaryota; kingdom Metazoa; phylum Mollusca; class Gastropoda; family Planorbidae; genus Biomphalaria; species Biomphalaria straminea. Next base: position 56,244,183 of record JADKLZ010000003.1, read on the forward strand.
CCGACAGGCGTCGCTTTGTTATGATCTCAATTGTCGGTACATAATCTTAAACTATCTTTTTTCCTCCTCATCTCAAAGCCATCCTCCATCTCTTTCACACCTATAGAGACCCCCACCCACATTTTTTTCCCTACCCCTTATTTCCTTGTTTCGCTATAACAGACACGGGCCTTGCCAGGCGACTCATCTGAAACAAGACGGAACCTTAGTTTCCATTAAAGACATTTCGCTTAAATTGTATCACTCGTCTTCATGGCATACTTTGTTGTCTGTTCTCACCCCCCCTATCACCTTGATCCAGGTAAGTAATCCCCTCCCCCCTCCCCTAGTCATCAAACCCATTTAAACCCCACCCTCTAGCTTACTCGATCTGTACCTTTAAGGATTCACAATATGAGTCACATATTCATGTGTATTGTATACCTCAGATATAATCTAGCCATCTACAATACACGTATTTTTGTTGTTTTTTTTTTTGGTGTAAGGAAAGTTGATGACTTACTCTGATGGAACGCTTTCTTTTACCTTACCTGGAAGTTTATTAAATATTGACGCATAGATGAGTTATCATGAGACGTTATTATCTTAACTTATCTTATATAATACAGAAGTTACATCAAAAATGATGATTACGCCCTACTCGTCATGCATTTAATCGCGCATATTAACCAATTACCTAAATTCTGCCAAGTCACTGGTTTTCGTGGCTAGCTCAGGCAACCATTTCCATGCTCTTATAGCGCTAGGGAAGAAGGAGCTTTATTGTATTGTTATTGAAGTCAGAAGTCATAATCCCAATTCCTACTGTTTGTTCACAATTTCTTACTCTAACATAAGGATCGGACGTAGGCACAAGCAAACTAGGCAGTGGCCTTGGGCCTATGAAACTATGTTCTATTGCTTTTAGAGAAGAAATAGCAAAACGTGTCTTCGTTGTTATTGTTGAAGTATTCTAGGTTTTCAATGCATTGAATAATTTAAGATTTTTTAAAATTTTCTATTTCGTTGCGGACCAAGAAATTGACTTCACCTAGGGCCTCCAATTATCTAAGGCCGGCCCTGTTAACATGCTCAGTGCAGTCTGGTTTCCACATTATTATATATCTCTTAGAACATGTAGTATATTCTTAAGCATGCGGTCGGGTCGGGTCTTTTGTGAACCCTTCTAGAAATGGATGTCTTAGGCAGTTCACTAAACACTTCTTTTAACTCATTGCCTCTATTAAAGATTTGAACCCAGCACTTTAATTTTTCAGCTAGTACAGTCCAGCTGTTTCTGTCATTTATTCACATGGCTTTCTTCGGTGAAGTTGCACAAGGCCAAATGTCACTATTCGCAATGTTTAGCTTTCGGATATGTTGTCTCATTCTATTGTGTCTGAGTCGCCTGGCGCAAGGAAGGCCATTTGATAAGTTAATTAGGCTAAACAAGGAGACTATGGCACTGATTACTTTTGAGTTGCTTATGTCAGTCAAAAGAACCTGACCGCGTGTAACGTCCGCAAGAGTTTGAATAGTTTTAAATAACAACTTATAGAAGAGTGTGATCATTAACAAGGAGTAGGCCTAATGTTGTCGTTGTTGTCAACATCAAAGAATGGACAGGCCTACCATTGAATGAGATTTTAAACAGGGCAAAGGATAGAGATGAATGGAGAAAGATTGTCTTCAAGTCTTGCTTGGTGCCCCAACGGTCCACCAGACTAATGTTTTTATTTTTGGTGATGTATATGGAAGTTGAGGTAATACCTACAAATCTATATATTATTTCTCAAAGTAAGAGGTCAAACGTGCAACAACATGCAACAACAAGTAAAGAGGTTATTTCTATTTTTAGCTCCATTAATAATTTTTTTAACGCATTCGCTTTACTTATTTTATAATGCGAAAAATTAGAACCATATTTAAAACTCGAATTATTTATGTATTTAATAGTCAAAGAGAAAGTTTTCTAGAGCGCAAATACTCTATAATTCCTTAGAAAAAATCCATTGACTTGCAAAAGACCTTTAATACGAGTATTTGTGAACAATTGTGGTGGGAAAAAAAAAGCATTAGCAAGGTTAGAGAGACAAGCGGAGTTTTGTTCTTCGACTTTTTAAAAATTATATTTTATCTTTTCAGTCTGTAGTGTGCTATTGTGTTTGTAATTGCAGATTGTGTTCAACCATATGCCAAAGACTTATTTCCCCCTACAGCTTGATGGTTAACAGCGTTATAAATGACTATATTTTGTTAAAAATGTGTTTGTTAAGCTATTGCTTTAAAAGAAATCAGACAAATAATTATAGGGGTGTTAAATCGACAGGATGGCGCGGGGAATCTGTTGTAAGTAATAAAATGGCTTAATTTAATAATTTTTACACTTTAAATTAGAGCGGGTCCTATAAAATTGCGTGTCCTATGAAATGCGGGCCCCACTGCGGTCGCCGGCCCTGGTGTGTATTAATGCTTGTGACTGAATCTAGCAACAGCTCATTGCATCTAGAATAGAAAACGTTCAGATATAAGATAATATCATTTATATCTTGAAATTATTTTAAACCGTTATTTTTTAATTCTTAATTATTTATTATTATTTTAAATGTATTATCTATTAGAAGTTCCCGGATATTCTATTTTTTAAAAATCTTCTTTAAAAATAGTAGAAACTTTAGTCCCCAGGATACATTAAATTACTCAATAAGCTTTACAAAAAAAAATGGTGCCACAAGTTCTTTGTTTTCTGAACCACTTAGCTTTGTTACGATCCAAAGTACATGAATGCTTGCTACCCGGATGTAACTAGTGTTGGGCACCCATCCTACGCCCTCCCCGGTATCCCTCCCCTCCCTCCCTTTCTACATTTGTGCTCTAAATGTGTTCCAACATGGGGGCCCCCGTTCGCCTTTTCCTTTTCGGCATTATTTTTATTTCTTTTTATTGTGCTCGGCTGGGGAGTAGAACGCCTGCGAGAAAGAGAGCACGGCTCCCCTCCCCCGTGGCCCCTAACGAGCGCTAACGGGGGCCATCTGCGCCGACTCGTAGAACGAGGGTTTAAAAGGCGTTTGACAGGGCGCAAGTGGGTGTAGACGTCGGAGCCGGGTCCTAAGCTTTGGGGTGCACGCACGTGTAATATATCCGCCGAGAGTGCTGTCAGGTGTGAGTCTTGATGACTTCAAGAAGTTTGGGGGGAGGGAGGGCGAGGGAGGACGTAGGGGGTGCGGGCTGCCCTGACTGACTCGTGATACGAACAGTCTTGACACGGAGAGAGAAGGATGAGACAAGGCATTGTTTTGGGGGGATATTTTGGGGGGATGTTTTTACTTTGATTGTTTCCCTCGGCTCAAAGTTCAGACCGAGAGTTCACGAGTTAGTCATCCAAGTTAAAACTTAGTCACCTGATTGAAAAGTTAGTCACAAAAGTTGTCAACAGTTCGCTTGAGCTACCAGTCCGTCATAGAAATCATGCGTCAACGATTTCTAAATTACGATAATAATTTATCATAAATATAAATAATGTACATTAGAGATGTGAAGACGTTCAGAGTCAAAGGTCACTTCAAAGAATTTCTTGAGGTTGAGGTCCGAATGTTAAGAAAAAAACAGCAAAAAACTGTCTGGAGCGTTTTGGAAGGATGATATTTGGAAATGGATTGAGCTTTGTATTATTATTGTTTGTTTATATATTAATTTATTATTTTATATTTTATGGCACGATTGTTGATATTCAAAGTTTTTAAAAATATATTCCACTTATGCGTTCAAATTATGTTAATAATATAGTTAACAAAATGTTCATATTTTATTTTTCATAATTTTGAAACCACTCATTCATAATTGTGACTACATTTTTTTTATTGTAGGTCTATGTAATTGTCTTACTTAAATTGCTTTATTATAAAATGATACTAATTACTAACAAAAAAGAACAACAACTATATTGATCTTTCCTAATACTATACTATTAAGCGAGCAATTCTTGTCTGTCTCGGAAGACAATGGATGCGCCGAGGTGAGTCACTGGCTTTGGTTACGTCTTGAGACAGGGCAGAATCTGGAGTGGCTGATCAAGCCAATTCTGGATCGGCATAGTTATTTATATTCCTCAGTTTTAGGGCTAGCTGACAGCAGGGCAGCTTTCTTTTTCATTCTCTTGGCCGATGCAGCTTCATTTCTTTTGCATTCAGCAAAGTTTGTACCAGCACGCACAGTCTGTCTCCATGCTGTTCGGTCTTGGGCTATCTCCTCCCACATGCTTTGGTCGATGCCCGTTGCCTTCATGTCTCGCTTGCAGACATCTCTGTATGTATGTTCTATTTGGAAAACGGCTCTAACGATTTTCTGTAAAATTTCAACGTATCTGAATGTTAGTGAGAAAAAAATTCCCAACTCATTGGCCACATCGGGAAAACTCGAGTTCGACCGTTATTTCGATATGAAAATGTCTCAATGTTGTAAAATTAATTTTGGTTGGAATAATTTATGAATGAAAGTTTTCTATGACGAAAACGGGAAAAACGCTGCTGCGTCACTAGGCTTACCGTAGTACACTAAAATATTTCTTTGCAAACAAGAACGCGTTTAGAGATATGAATGAAGGGATGTGTGAAACTAAAAGCAGACCACGGGCTGTAGCACCACTGGGATGGATGGATGGCAAGCCGGTATGAGCTTCTAATTGTCCGACAGTCAGGCTGGGCAGGGCATTTATTTAACCGAGCGAGGCTCGGCCACCTGATATTGATTTATATATAATGGTATCCTACATCCAAATTTCAAATAATAATATGCGTATATTCTAGCTGCATAGGAAATCGTCTACATTTCAATTCAAGCATTCTGTTAACCTTCAAAACTTATCTCTCTTTCCATATATGACAAGATTGACACACGAAATGAGTAGGGCGTAATTATATTCTTTTTATAAGTAACGTCTGTAATCTATAAGATAAAATGAAGTAAGAGCGTAATAAAGAAAACGCTATAAGAGAAAATGTGGGAGTAATCACCTTCTTTTTTTGAAATAACGTCTGTATTATATAAGATAAGAGTAACCATGGGCACTCGCAGGATTTTTTCCAGGGGTGGTGCAAATTTCCGTCTACGGAGAATAATAAAGAAAGGAACTAGTTTCCTCTGCCCCCCCCCCCCCA
>JADKLZ010000003.1:56286588-56300629 GCA_021533235.1 Biomphalaria straminea
TACACACGTTTATGCATAGGGTTAGGGTTTGGAAAAGTGACATTTATTTCTGTTTCAGCATACTTGTTGATTTATCTGTGTAATTGGAACTACTGTAAAAAGCTGAAGACTGAAGAACAGTATTTCGTTTCCCTCAAGTAGATCTAGAACTAGAGGTTTCGATCTAGAATATTACTTATAAACCAAGTCTGATTTTAAATCAACCTGGACATTAGCTATGAAGCGTAAGAATAAATACGATCTGCTAGATCTAGAATCTGGTTAATTTATCGGTTATATAGGTGTAGATCCATTTCGTTTAGTCTGACGTCACATATTCTAAAAATAGAATCAGCTCGCAGAGCCCCGTTTTTTAGGAGGCGTGGCAAATTTACTGTCTAATTTATTAAATATAAAATTTTCTAAGCATTTAAATAAAAAATGATATAATGTTTACTATTACAACTTTTTACGCAGAATTTAAATATGTCAATAACTAAAATTTGAAAAACTATGAGAGTTTCCCTTTAACATGTTAATAAAAAGAAATAGTTTTTTAAGAAATCATAACAATATATTGCACCCTGTTATTTTGATTTGACTGTCATCATAATGGCCCCAGGTTCTAATCTTCTAACCTTTCACTGCCATCCTGCAGGAGGTTTAAGCTATGATTAAAAAATTTTCCTTTCTGAAGAAACCTCTGAAATATGCAAGTCTAGTCACTATTTCACTATGATAAAACAAAGTCTGTCAAAGTGTAAGAACTGAAATCCACCCTAGGCACACAATGACTTTATCTGAATAAGATGTGATAAAATAGGTAATGCTTGTCTAGATTCTAGGTCTTTGTAGTGACTTGAAAGACTACAAACTTCTTTAATCTAAGGATTATCTTATCTTACGTATGTTTAGGCCTTTGTAATGACATTTATATAATGCAATCTTCCTTAATCTAAGGATTATCATATCTTATGCACGTTTAGGACTTTGTAGTGACATGAAATAATGTAATATTCTTTAATCTAAGGATTATCTTGTCCTATGCATGTCTCGGTTTTCATAATCACATGAAATAGTGCAATCTTCCTTAATCTAAGGATTTGAAGACATTGCCTAATTATTCTTAATATTTTCTGAACAGATGATTTATAACAAAATTAGGATCTTTACAAACAGTACAGAAATCAAGCTCAACTCTAATGGAAGTTTTCAACTTGAAGATGTCTTCATTGGAAGCAGAGAAGGTAAATGTTTACATTTTTTAAAATACATTTGATTGCAAAGAGAATTAGATTGAGCTTGGACAAGATGGTAGTTATTGTTATTATGTTTTTCTTTTTTTTTTTTTACAGTTTTTGTGATATTTTGTAAATTCAACCATAAAATAGGTTTTTGACTTTAAAAAGTTATTTGGTATGTTAAATTTATTTTACTCTACTTTATTTACAAAGTAATTCTAATCTATCAGCAGCAGTCTGATATTAAAATCTATGTCATCACAATAAATTCTTGCAAATGCCTCAACATGTGTGCAACCAGAGTTCTACTTCTAGTCTGTTCTATATCTTCAAAGACTACATGTTTGGGATGTTCCATCAGAGTTTAAGATCATCTTCTTCCATGTCCAATCATCCCACAGGAGGATATCAGTGGGCAGGATATGAACCCCAGACCATTGAGACAACCAAACAATAGTCCAGCACACATACTGCATGACCAGGCAGCCTACCTGGGATGGGTTTTTTAAAAGCAAATTACATTTCAGTTTAGAAATAATTTGGGCCTGATTCAGCCTGATTTACATTATCTCAGAGTTTTGTTGTCTTTTTGTCTTGTTTAGCTTATCCTCAGAAATCCTGTATCTGATAAAAAATATAGATAATAATTTATTGATAAAAAGCCAAAACAAAAAAAAATATTAAACAATCATTTAAGCATCTTCTGTTTCAGTGCTTCAACCAAACAATAGTTTTGAACTTTTCTATGTCCAGTACTATTCAGATGTACTTAACAAAAAGTAAGTAGCTTACACTACATTTTTTAAAATATTTCCAAAACGTATTGGCAGCCTGCATTTCAAAACTGAGCTTTCAACCTTTTACAATTATTTATAAAAGTAAACTTTTTGTAAACAAATGGGCTAGAACATTTACAAATTAAATTGAACTTTATATGATTCTAATTTTTTAAATTGTGCTCTTCAATTTTTAGTGAACTACTCCTTATGTGGTCTGGTCTCCCTAATGCGATGGTACAGTTCCCTGAATGTCAGTGCCCAACAAATTTTAGTGATGAATCTGACACAGAGCCAAATATATGTATGAATGGAAATAGAACTTACCCAAGGTTCAACAGAACTATGATGTTCAACTCAGCCAAAGTGATTTTAGATTCAAGCTCTGACAGAAGATGGGCATCTCCTGGGTATTCCAACAATTCTTTGACCTTGGCATTCAATTCAACCTTTCAGGTAATGACTTTTATTTTTTTTTTTACATTGCGAAAATCGTGTAAATTAAAAGGGGGGAATGGTGGCTGGGTGATATGCTTGGCTTTCAAGTTTAAGGGCCTGGGGTTTTAAAGTTAGGGATTTTAAATTTCGAAATTTCAAGTCCATCCTACTGTAATGGTTACTTGACATTACTTGAGAAAGTAAAGGCAGTCAGTCATTGTGCTGACCACATTGCTAACCATGGGCCTCTAAAACAGATGTTCCTTATATCATCTGCCCATATTTTGTAAGGTTTAAAAGGGGTACTTTCCTTTATTTTTTTATTTTTATTTTAAAAACTTAAATTATAGAAAGAATGGGATTTCTGTTCTGTACATTTCTGTAGGCTAAAGCTTTTGGATCTGAACTGTAATGACTTAGGTTTCATTATCATTATAATATAATTGACTCTAAGATAAGACAGGAAGGTTTCTGGTAACTTTTCAAAATATGAAATATGAAATTGTATTTGTCACATATAATAAGACTAGTTTCTTGTATTATTAACTTAGTAATGATTTTGTCTGTTGAATAGACATACTAGATTCTAAAAGTCATTCTACATTCTTTGTATACTAGGCTGTTTAGTTATCTTGTCACACTCTATGAGCTTGAATTATGAATTACATTTAGACAGTAGTCTACTAGTCAGAGAGTGGCAAACCAAAGGTGGAATCTACAGACAAGTTTTTTCCATCCATATCTGAGGCATTTTTTCATAATTTGTCAAATACAGCACTGGTACCAATTTTTTGACTTATTTGTCAGAACTTTAATAAAGGGTAATCTATGTTTCAAACTAATGATAAGTGTAACCAAAATAAACTCAACATATTTATGTGCATTTTACAGATAGATGGCATGACTTTAACATTTTCTAAAGACATTCCACGTACAGTACAAGTCACATTTAGTGTCAATTCCACTGCTGGAAAACCTCAAGCCATGACCTGTTCAAATAATGTTTGCTATCTTGTCCTGTAAGTTACAGTGTGATGAGATATGTAAATACAGACTTTGTTGACTTAAAACAGTTACCTACATTCAACTTGTCTTTTCTATATATATATGTATTTTGAATCATTACTGTTCATCACAATTAAGCATAGTTGCCTATGAGAGGTTTGGACTAGGAAGTAGATTATCTTCAACTCTGAATGAGCATTTGAAACATATGAAAAATGTTTTACAAGTTACATTTTATAAATAATAATTACAACCTAACAAAACGTTTGGTAACATTGTAAAACATTATATTTTGTTAGAAAGGGTTTTCTAAAGTTTAAATTCTCATTAAAACCTGTATTCTTTCATTTCTATTATTATAAACACTCGTTCAGAAATGAAGATTATTTAATCCCAGCCTAAGCTTCCAGTAGGTCAACAGGAGGGATGATTTTTGGTCTGACTTAGAACTTAAGACCAATTGTCAGCTTATGAAACAATCAGAAACATGAAAAGATATTTTGCTTTTAGAAATACAGACCCTCTTAACGACTAATTTGGTCTCTTAAATAGACTATAATTTTGATGTGTATTAAAACCTGTTATAAAAAATGTTTTAATCTCATTCCCTTTTAAAGTCTCTTCTCTCCACTCTCTTGTCTCTCTCTTCTCTTTTCTCTCTCTTCTCTCCCTCTCTTCTCTTCTCTCCCTCTCTTCTATTCTCTCTTCTCTCTGTCTCATCTCTTTTCTCACTCCTCTCCCTCTCTTCTATTCTCCCTCTCTTCTTTCCCTCTCATCTCTTTCTCTCTCTTCTCTCTCTCTCATCTCTTCTCTCCCTCTCTTTTCTTCTCTCCCTCTCTTCTATTCTCTCTCTTCTCTCCCATCTTCTCTCTCTCTCTTCTCTTTCTCTCTCTTCTCTCTCTCATCTCATCTCTCTTCTCTCCTCTCCCTCTCTTCTCTCTCTTCTCTCCATCTCTTGTTTTTCTCACTACTCTCCCTCTCCTCTATCCCTCTTTTTCTTTTTGTCTTCAAACCCATTCCTTTAATAAAAATATTTTTTTTTTACTTTTTATCTTATAGAAAATCAACAGAAAAATTGTTTAAAAAGATTTGAAACATAATGAAGATACTTATATAAAACTTTTTTTTAGGTCTAATTTAGGAAGTAACTCTTCTTTCAATGATTACAACTTAAGGATTGCTGATGAAATAAAGATAGATCTATGGAGCGGATCATTGTCTAGTAACAGCAGCTTTATATTGACTAATTTAACCATTTCAGGAAGGTGAGTGTTTCTTTCTGATTTTTTTATTTTGACTTACTTAAGTTTAATTTATGGCACAATTTAAGCATTTGTTGGCCTTATTTAGTTAATTCTATTCTTTCCAAAAGAATGATGCTATAACTTTATTGTTATGTTACAAAAATTTTAACCAGATGTTTAAAATATTTTTTAAAATAAAATATGATTAGAATTTATTTTCAAAACTAATGGAATAGTGCAGACCCATTGCACCTAGGTTCATTTAAGGTTATTGTATATGTGCTGTTTTTTTTTTTTAATTTAATTTGAAACACTACAGTTCATAACTTTTGCACATAAGAAAAATCTCAACAAACTTTCTTTCATGAGTCCCTTAGTCTGTTGGACCATTGGGACATGACATGTTTCAATTCTTTGTCTATTCCTTTCTTTCTTTTGCCAAGATAGAGTCTTTCTTCCACTTGCAAATCCATTCCCAAATGTTCTCTTCCCATTGCTTTCTTCAGTATGCCCATCCCTTCATAAGGTGCTTCTACATTGTAATCTTGTGTTTTTAACAATTGTCAGAATGTCATTGTGGTGCCCACTCACCATTGTTATCATGTTTCTTTTTTTTTTTCATTCATTTAATAAGAGCAACACCATTAGTAAAATAACTAAATTTAGAGATACTTTAAGACAGAAGAATAAAAAGTAAAGTTGCAATAATACATATAACAATGGACCATATTTTAAAAATAGAAAAAAACAAAATCTAATAAAATACTCATAAAAACACAAAGACAGTGGCACATTTATTATTCCAAATGTTAGGACAAATTTTCCTTGTGCTGTTAACTCTTAAAGTGCTGAGCTGTTTTACACTGAGTACATACAAAATGGAATTACAATTCTGAGGTTTAGAGGCTAAACTACCACACAGGTTTTAAGGATTAAAGAATGGAATGGGTTGTCTGAATTATCCAGGACAACAAATGACTTAGCAGAGTTTAAGTCAATGATTAACATGCATGAGTAGATTGACACATGAAATGAATAGGACATAATTATCTTCCTTTTTGAAGTAACATCTGTAATATGAACATTTAAAAAAATTATTGGACTATATTCTAATAGACTCCATTCTAAATCTGAAATATTCTAATTTGACATAACAATTAGTCATGCTTATTTTCAGATGTGATTGTCATGGAAATGCTGATTCATGTTCTGATGTTAATGGCAAACCTGTCTGTAACTGCAAGCCAGAGTCCAATACACAAGGCGGTGACTGCAAGTCCTGTGTATCTTCATACTTCCGCAGTCCTGGTCAGTTTAGTTGTGTTGGCAAGTGCCAGTGTAACTCTGATGGGGTGGTCAACTCTTCTTATCCCTGTGATCAGGTAATAATCTGCCTAATTAATAATTAATGTTTTTAATGTTTATCTTTTGGCAGGATTGCTTGTCAATTAGCAGCTTTACCAATTACCTACCAGGACTGGCCTTATAGGCATAAGTAAACTAGGCATCTGTCTAGGGGGCCTTGCACAGGACTTATTTTTTTTAGAGAAGAAATTGAAAAACTTGTCTTATGTGTATTTGTTGAAGTACGTTAGGTTTTTAATAAATTGTGTTATTTGTTTTTTTTTTCTGTTTGTTTTAAAATTTTTATATTTTTTGGGGGGCCACGAAATTCACTATTCCTAGGGCCTCTAATCACCTAAGGCCAACCCTGTACCTACAATGAAACATAGATAATGAAGCACATCAGATAACTGATTAAATGTGTTCTATTAAAAATGTCCATTATAATTCTGGTATCATTTAGTCTTAGACTTTATTAAGAATACAATTATTATTGAATGCAAAGTAAAAAAATATTCATCTTCTTTTTTGAAGTAACTTCTATATTATATAAGATAAGATAAACACAACAACTCAAGATTATCTTCAAGAAAAACACACAACTACACACATACACAAAAAGCAAACAAAAAATATATTCTTCGGTAAAATGCCTTTGCTTATCAGTTAGTAAATTAAGGTCCTTTTATATCAATAGCAAAAGTCTATGGTCAATTGTGACTACTTTTCTTTACCTTTTAGTTTGATATGTATTAATATAATACTTGGGTTGATTAGGAACATCTTAAGTTCATCTCATTACGGCTAAACTATGACATATAGGCCTGAAATTTATTCTCTATATTTTATGTTAAAGAAAGCATTTTTTAATATTCAATGCCTGTGTGGATGATATTGTTCTCAATACATTTACAAAATTTTATTGTAATTTTTTAAATGACAATATACATTTCTAATATGTAGATCTCATGTATATATATATTTAGTATATTACATCTTCATAATTGTATATAATATTTTAGCATTTAATATTGAGCTAGTTAGCTCTTAAAATCCCAGATACCTTTATAGCAGATTATATAGTTACTTCATGAGTAAATTGCAACTTTTATGGTTATCTACTTTTTATTTATGTTTAGAAAAAAATTACATTAATACCGAATATGTAATGTTATAAGAATTAATATCTTATTTTTTACTTTCACAGTCAAATGGTCAATGCTTATGCAAACCTAATGTGGAAGGCTCTATGTGCGACTCATGCAAATCATTTACTTATAACTTGACTGGGACCAATGCTCTGGGTTGCACTAAATGTGCTTGTAGTGAAATTGGTTCTACATCTTGTAGGTAAGTTACAAATTTTTATCTTGTGTGACTGACTTGATTATCAGAGTTAATCTAATCATATGGTGTGTCATCATCATCATCATCAAACTCCATTTGACTGAGAATTTAGAGGTTCAAGTCCTTGGACAGAAACCCTGCTGTTGTACATAATGCATACATGTCACCATACAGGTTGAGAATTTGTGGTTTCCCAGGCCTGGTGTGTCAAATGTGTCAACATTTTGTAGGTTGGGGCTTCATGAACATGAAAAAAGCTGCAATTTTCCTTAATTTTTGAACCCAAAATTATCATTCACTTTTAAATTCTTGGGTTTAATTGGGTTAAGTTTCCAGTTTATCAAGACATATAATTTGTTTAACCTTCATGCTATTAAATACTCTTATTTAAAATAGATAATGATATAGAAATATTGTTTTTACAAAGTATAGATGATGTTTTTTTTGTTTTCTTATAATGAATGCTTGACTCTCTTGTATTTTCCCCAGTAACATCACTGGAGCATGCACCTGTAAAGCTAACACAAATAATGCCATATGTAGCCAGTGCCTAGAAAATTATTATGGCATCACTGAGCCAACAGGATGTAAGGCTTGTAACTGCAGCAGCTTGGGAACTCTGAATCAAAGCTTGTCATGTCATCAAACATCAGGACAGTGCCAATGTAAAATGTTTGTAGAGGGTAAGACATTGTGATGTTATAAGCTGTAGACTAAAATATTTGAATAATTCATTAGCTTATATTACGTGGAATACATGGTCGAGAAGCTAAGTATGCTTGAACTTTACCTGGCTTGGCTACCTATGAAGGGGGCTGAGGTTCAATCTCCAACTCGAGCCAAGTTGTGTTAACTGAGCGCCTAAAGGCAGCATGGAAAAACCTTCTCCCAGATACCCCCTCCCCCAACTGGTCCACAAATGAGATTGGACCATAGCACTCTGAGCATGCTATAAGCATGAAAGTTGTGCTATATAAACGCAATAATTTATTTATTTTATTTAATAGAATTCAATTAATATTATCCTGAAGGGCAGCAAATATACACATTTTGAAATTTTTTTGCTCACTATCTACACCCATAGTCTGCAACTTACTGTGATCTGATTAAGTATCTCATGCTCTGTGCATGATTTAGTAGATCAATGAAGCCATGCACTGGATCTGATTTAGTAACTTGTGGAAGCAACTTTCTCTGGACTTGTAAGAAACATGCAATGGCAGGTTGATCTTTCTTGATCCAGTGCATTTTAAAGACAGGATTCAAGCCTCTTATGTCCTCACTGGTGGCTGAGTAGTAAAATACTTGGCTTCTGAACCAGGGATCTGGGGTTTGAATCTTGGTGAAGACTGGGATTTTTAATTTTTGGATCTTTAAGATGTCTCTGAGTTCTCCCAGCTCTAATATCTGACCTTGGCATTATGAGCTTTACATCATCAGCCCTATTGATTTGAAAGGGGAACATACTCATAAGTATTAATTGGTTTATTTGGTGATTCCTTTATTTAATCTTTTATCTTATCTTATATAATACAGATACAGTTTACTGTGCAGTGTGAGGAAAATTGAAAAATTCAATCATAAGAGACATTTCAATATTAAATGTTATGCTAATTGGAAACAGTATCAAATTAAATGTGTCAAATATTTTTCACCTGTTTATAAATTAGGTCGACAGTGTAATACTTGCAAGGCTAATTACTACAGGCTTGAGGCTGTTAATCCCAGAGGATGTACTCCCTGTAATTGTAACCCAGTAGGAAGTGACTCCACTGTCTGTGACAGACTAACTGGACAGTGTCCTTGTAGAGGTGGAGTCATCACTGACTTGCTGTGTGTGAGTAGTTGTAAAGTTTTGTCATTACATTTAATTCCTTTTACTTATTGATACAACTATTATTTAAATGGTAAATAGCATAAATAAATATAGCCAATATGAACAGCTTGTATGCTCTCCTGGCACAAAGAAGACTACACTGGCTCAGACATGTCACCTGCATGCCAGATGGTAGAATCCAGAAAGATATCTTATATGGTGAGCTTGTGGACGGAGTCAGACGCAAAGGCCGCCCAAGACTAACATACAGAGATGTCTGCAAGCAAGATATGAGAGTCACAGACATCAAGGCAAATATGTGGGAAAACATAGCCAAGGACCGGAGTGCATGGAGACAGACTGTGCGTGCTGGGACAACCCTCGCTGAGAATAAAAGAAATCAAGCGGCCTTAATCATGAGGCAAAAAAGAAAGCTGCCCCTGTCCGCTAGCCCTGAATATGATGCATACTGTAATGGCCACTGTAATGGTTCTTTGTTGTATTGAATTAGTTGTAACTGAAGTATTTCTAAGTTGCTTCTGGACACTAGGTGCTTGGGTCTAGTTTGTATCAATGTAATTACATATGCGAATTCGACAGCGACCATCACAAGAACAAATACTCACAGGAACGAATACTCAAATGAATAAGTTGACTTCAAGATAACTTTAACAGAATATTTATTTACAAGATGGGCCACAGTCTAGTCGTTCGATAAAAGATGTCTAATCCCCTTGAGAGTCTAGATCTAGCAGTAACTGAATTCCTCTACGTCAAACTTAACCTCTAACCCTACAGTCTGTGTTGTCATAAAATGTGCGTTCAATGTCGGTACCAAAAAGTGCGCAATTCTAAAATAAACTAAACTAGCTATCTTACAATACACATGCATGAATTGTGGCAAAATCTACCGCTCTAGAATTGGCTTGATTAGCCCCATATCAAGACTGAACCAAAACCAGTGACTCAACTGGGCGCATCCATTGCCTTTCGAGACAAAAGGAGCCATGTATATATGAATAGCATAAACATAAAAATGTTATTTAAGTTTGATACCTACTAATGATTAAGAACAAATCTCCCTCAATGACCCTACTATTTATTGAAGGACATATCTGCCACCTATAAGAATAGCTTGTCTACATTTTGATTTGTTTTTTTATTTCACCAGAAACCAAAGATACTCTCTTTAAACCCCACTTACGGACCAGACATTGGTGGAACTTTGGTAACTGTTCAAGGACTTCTTCTTGGCAATGAAACCACCAACATCTTTGTATCCATTGATGACATTCCTCAAACTGTGGTATCTGTGTAAGTATAAGTCTAGTGTATGTGTAAGTATAATTTTAGTCTTAGTGTAAATAAAACTATTCTCTATGTAATTAAAACTCTTGTCTATTTGTAAGTAATAACTGTAGTCTCTTGTTGCTACACCTACACTCACAGACATTTAAAGTATTTATTGTTTTTACATTTTTATACACTTGGAATGTATCATCTTTTTTTTTTTGTTTAAAACATTTTTATGATTTTTTTTCCAGTAATGACAACAGTATAGTTTTCAGTACATCTAAAAACAATGAAACAGCAATCACAACATCAATGGTAAAAGTTAGTTGGCTGCAAGACAGTGGTGTGATCAACTCTGATATTAAATTCCTATTTAAACCAAACCCTGTCATTTATCCAAGCAATATATCTGCCATTCAATCCTTTGTGAGGTGAGTGTCTGTTTGTATGACATTGATGCATATGTATTAAATTGTTTAAGGTTTGATGCTTCTATTGCTGAAATAATTGTTAGATATCCATACTGCTTTTTTAATAAAAAAGAAATGATAGCACTAGAGTTAAGTAAAAAAACATTTTTACGAATAAACATCAACATATAGCTTAATAGCTAATTAATTTTTATTAAAACCAATATTAGAATATGCCTTTTCTGCTTGGGAGTCATCAATTTATAAAAAACATAAATAAACCACAACAGATATGAGATTCATAACAAACGAATATTCACATTTGACTAGTAAAATCACTAAATTTAAAAAGCCTTCAGGATAGAAGACTCAAGAGTAAAGTAGCAATTATACACAAAACACTGAACCATAATCTTCAAATACAAAAAAAAATTAATAAAATACTTAGAAAGACACAAAGATAAAGGCAGATTCCTCTTCCCATATGCTAGGACAAATCTGTAAAAATGCTATTTCTTCCCTAGTGCCATTAGAGCATGGAATGGGTTACCTGAGCTAGCCAGGAAAACCAGTGACTTGGCAGAATTTAAGTCACTGGTTAATATGCATGACTGAATGCATGATGCGTAGGATGTACTCATCTTCTTTTTTGAAGTAATGTCTGTATTATATAAGAAGAAGAAGATGCAAACACAGGGCCATAAAAGAATGTTCCCATCACTTGAGTAACACCATTTGTAAATCTTTAAATTTAGAGACACAAAGAGAGTAAACAAAACACTGAATCATAAAAAAAACGCTACCTAAAAAAATATTAAGAAATACACAAAGATAAAGACATATTTCTAGTTCCACATGCTAGAACAAATTTGTAAAAGTACTCCTTCATTTCTTCATTCAAGAATGGAATGGGTTGCCTGAATCAGCCAGGAAAACTAGTGACTTAGCACAGTTTAAGTCTCTAGTTAACATGGAGGACTAGGTGAACACGTGAATAAGTTTAAGACATTATTATCTTCTCTTTTAAAGGAATGCCTGTAATGTTTAATATAAGAAAATTGCTTTTTAGTTACAATTTTTGGCTAAGTTTTCATTGATTCATTCACATTTCTCAGTGCTGGTATTCCTGTATTTATCTATGGTGACAACTTACAGAGTGTTATGTTTCCTAAATTGAAAGTTGTTGATGTGTTGAATCCAAACAAAGAGGCAGTCGGGGTAAGCCTTAAAAAAAAATTTATGATATGATAAAGTAAAAATTGATTAATCTTTTCATGTAGTCTACGCTCTAAACCCTGGTCCTGACAGTCCCAGTTTCTATAATTCCCTTCCCCTCCCCCATCCCAATCTGTCATATGGGAAGTTTGGGCTAGGATATAATAATCTTCAACTCTGAAGAAACATCAAAAACATGTAGATAAACAAACTTGAATTACATTAAAAATATTTTTCTCAGGAAAAAAATAGTGAATTAAAAAAAAAATTGCAAATTATACATATTGCTATTTTGTTAACTGTGACAATATGGCATTTTGTTTATACTACTTTTTTGTGTGGTTATTATTTAAACTCCTGTCAATTTTAAGTAGATTTGTGTTTTATTTTTATATTGTAAATAAACATGCTTATTTAATAACTATATGTTAACTATCTCTTATCTCAGGCTTGCAAACACAACCCATCTAATGTCATCTGTGAGATTCCAAATGTCAAGGAGTTGTTCAAATCTCCACAGGACATGCTACAAGTGAACCTAGTCTTTGATGGTGTGGTCGTGCGGAACTATTTAAACCTGACTGTCAGGCCTGACCCAGTGTTTGATGATATGGGAAACATTAGGTTTCAATATCCATTTGAAGATACCATAACACTCACAGTAAGATCATGTATTCCTTTGTACGCAATCTATACAATTTATACATATATATTAGTTGCTCCAAATACAATGATTGAAAGTATTGAAAGAATTATATGTTTAAATTAAAACAACATTTAATTTACTGAACTACCTTATTAAGCTTTTTATTATTAGCCATCTTTTTTTTTTTTTATATTAGCCCAATAATTTACTAAGCTTTTACTGAAACTCTATATGAGCCTATTTGACCACATCATCTATTTTTAGAATTATTTAGTTCAATCGCAATTTATTATTTTTATAGCTTTTATATAGCGCTACTTTCATGCTTATAGCATGCTCAGAGCGCTTTGGTCCAATCTCATTTGTGGACCAGTGGGGGGGAGGGGGTATCTAGGAATTGGTTTCCCGTGCTACCTTTGGGCGCTCAGTAAACACAACTCTGCTCGAGTCGGGTGTCGAACCTCGAGCCCCCTTCTAGGTAGTCAAGCAAGCCAAGCTCAAGCCCCACTTAGCCTCTCGACCACGCTTCCCACATAGTTCATAGTTATTTTAAATTATTTGAAAGGTTGATAGGCATTGTGTTGTTGTCATTAAGAATAATAAGTTTATTTTATTTTGGAAACCAGGGTCAAGGCTTGAACTCAGCTGGCAATGTGAAGGATTACTCTGTACTTATTAGTGTTGTACATTGTGCTATTCAGTCTGTTTCTGATACAGCCATTGTCTGTAAACCAGCCATAACACCTCTAAGTGGAGAAACAAAACAAGTTATTGAGGTAAAGAAACCTTCGTGTTTTGCAGCTTATACTTTGTTTATTATTAATGACTTTTTGTTTAATTGAGCTGACATAGTTTCTGTCTTAAACTTGCTTTAAAGGCATTAAAAGAAAATATTAGGCTCATATTTATGGCTATTAAGACAGTTTAATTGAAGCTATCTAAATTAAATTTGAAAATAATATAGATCTGCATAAAACTTAATATATTTATATATATATCATCATCATCATCATCATATACACATACATAATAATAGCAATGGATTTGATTCCAAAGATTAATTAAATGATTTCAGTGCTTCACAAAACCTGTTGCAACCTGCATATTTTCTGTCATCTTGTGCAGACAAAGCAGTTGTTCACTGGTGGTCTATTTAAGTTTTCTTTCTGTTTTCTGCGCCCATCTTCAAAAATGCACTTTTCTTTGAGTCTCAAATGTTTTTCACGCAGCCTTTGTGAGAGCTCTCCAACTGTCTCTTTTAGAGGCCATCTGCTGCCAGCTACTTTC
>JADKLZ010000003.1:56315674-56344543 GCA_021533235.1 Biomphalaria straminea
AATGAGATGGCATACTGTCTCACTGGCACTGACATGGCATACTGTCTCACTGGCATAGACGTAGCACGCTGTCTCACTGGCAATGACATGACATACTGTCTCACTGGCACTGACATGGCATACTGTCTCACTGGCACTGACATGACATACTGTCTCACTGGCACTGACATGGCATACTGTCTCACTGGCATAGACGTAGAACGCTGTCTCACAGGCATATCGCGTCATTGGCTATAACTTGTGTTATCATTTTGTGCTTACCATTGTTAGAGCCGCCTTATGCAATGTGTTCAGAATACTTACTTGTTGCGCTTATTAGCAAGAGATGTTTAGTATCTACCAGAAACTGATAAATGTGGCGCCGCCCTTTCTTGCACTTCAACCCTCCCTCCCCTAACCCCCACATCAACCTTTTCGTTACATAAGAAATGTGGAGAATATTTTTTTTATGCTTGGAAATTTCTGAAACGCCCCCCCCCCCCAAACCTTTTTTCCCCCATTCACTCCAACCTCTTGTTTTGGGAAAGTCTTTACGGAGTTATCTAGCAGAAGTTGATAAGTAGTCTAAATAAATGCTTTAGTTGACTTCTATCTAGCGGTGCTTGAGAATTGAGTCCCGCCCACACTCGAATCTCGGCAACATTTATTACTACTTCTAAATGGGCGATTCCAGATATTTACAAATCGATTTCGAGTATTATTCCATGTCAACATATGTGAACTGTTGCATTTGTATCGATTGTAAAATCGGAAGAACAAAATATGCATAAATCAAAACACCAACCGAACGAAGGAAATACTTTGTTATTTTTAATCTTGAACTTCACCTTTTATTAATCTTTACCAAATGAAATGTCCAGCCGAAAAACTTATTGGGTTGAATTATTTTATGACTCAATGCATCTCCGCTTGGAAAATTGGAACCCAATCTTCAGATACATGGATAGACAACAGCGGAGTGACATCTGAAGATAAAATGTCAAGCTTATTTATGGGATTCGATTGAATCAAAGTTTAACTGGCATACATTACATGAGCTTTAAAATAATTTCGTCTTTTCTCTGAGTGTAGCGTTTTTTTTTCTGATTTTTTTTTATTGACAAAGAGTCTCTAGTCTATGTAATTATAATAATAGGCTTGTCTTCGAATCCGAAGATTAGTGAGGAATGCAGTGTTTCCCGTGGCCGTGCAGTCTCAGCTGTGACCTACATATTTTGCCACATTCAGGGCAAGCAAAACCATTGTCCGCAGGTGGTCGTATTAGATTTTCTTTTCGTCGTCTGCGTTTGTCCTCGACGGCATATTTTCTTTTGGTGTCAAATGTGTATCCCGCGGCCTTCGTGAGTGACCTCCAGCTGTCTTGTTCCGACGCCGCATGTAATATAATGCATGTACTATTAGGATCAATACAGCAGCCTTAGTCGTAATCTTAAAACGCCATTGTTACAAACTAACGCACATCATAATTTTCAGACACTATTAGTTTTAACCAATTTTTGTTTTACTGACCCCTTGATGCAAGTGGTGCATTAATAAATTGTTCCGGAATGGTTCGAAAATCGCGTCTTTTCATTCACTAATCGACTCTACTCTGTTCCGGAATGTCACTGACGCAATATGTTCTGGAATCATTGCAGTGTTTTTCATTCCACCCTGTTTGGCGGGATCACAATTCTGCCATTTGCGAGCAATGTGCGTGACCTTGAACTAAGGATCATTCACTTGAGACATTAGCGCTGATATCACTGGTACTCTGGGCTTTTACCTGTTGCACTAGGTCCATAATCTAACACAAACCATATACGCAATAACTTAAGGCTTTTTATTCTCTCCCTCTATATATCTCTCTCTTTCTTTCTTTCTTCCCCTTTCTCTCTCTCTCTCTCTTTGTCTCTCTCTTTCTTCCTCTCTCTCTCTCTCTTTGTCTCTCTCCCTTATCTCTTTTATCCTCTCTCTTTCTCGAATATCGAGAATTTCGAACTTCGCGATTGTATAGAGTCCACCCTACTCTAATGTGTACATCACATTAATTGGGGAAAGTAAAAGCGGTTGGTCGTTCTGCTGGCCATTTGACACCCTGGGTAATAGATGGCCATAGATGAGTCGAAGAAACACAGAAAGACAATACCTGTACATTATCTACCAGGTCTGAAAGAGAGGTACATTTACGTTTTCTCAGAGGGAGCAATACACACAGCTTTAATTAAGCCTTGTCACTGATTCGAAAAAAACGATGACGTCATAGATTAAGTAATTAAGCGGATCAAAAGTTGCGCACTTAACACTTCGAGAGACAAGGGCTTGTTCGAGCCCCAGTTATGGCGGGACAAACAGGTTTTGTTTTTTTTAATTGTGGCTATACATTCTAAGAGAAGTGCTAGGTGATTTATATTCTTCGGTTGTAGCAGTTAACTAACGCCTAGTTTGAGATCATTTCCTGCTCGGGTAAACTAATTCTTTTTGTGTAAGTGGAAGCTGTAAACAGTCCAGTGGTCCCCCGATGGTCTCACAGTCGAGTACCCCAATCTCATCAACTCTTCTTTATATTCGGTTTCCATAGCAACGTGCGGAATTAATTACATTTAAAACATGACTACGCTATTTTGAGGAAGAAATGCAAACATTTAAAAAAAAAACTTTTTTACACTACAAATGTTATTCTCTTCAGACTATATCCTTACACCAGGAACTTGTTATTTTATTTAATCGAGATGTCTTGAAACCTTTGTTGGAGTCATTTCTTAACATCTACAGTGGAATCAGAATAATCGGTTCACCTGTTAATCGGATCAGCCGCTTATTGGGAACTGAATCCTAAAGACCCGAAACAAACCATATTATATAGTTCAATGCGGTTAATCGAACCAGCCGGTTATTAGGATAACAACGATCGCGTCCCGATGTGGTCCGGTCAACCAGATTCGACTGTATATTCTCATACCAATAATCCTTCCCCCTCTACCTTCCTTATTTTTTGTTTCGTTGTTCCTTTTAAAACTATAAAAAAAAAAAATATTTCCTCTATAGTGATTGGCTTTTTACCTGTTGCCCGTGGGTGTAGTTCCTCTACGGTGGTACCTAAAGATGTCCAACTTATTTTTACTGAGTTTTATTGTGGGATTATCCGTGCTAAATATGGATTTCTACAACTACATGTATCATTATTATTGTGTGTATTAAGGTTTTTTATTCTTCTCTGAGTTTTGTTAATGGGGCTGAAAAGTTTATTCGGATGCCACTTTAAGTGTTTTAAAACCCGTATAAAGACATTTTTCGTTTAAAAAGTAATTAGTAAATGGCGTTTTCAAAGAATGTGACTAGTTGAGAGAGGTGCTGTGTTTGGACACTTTTGAGATCCACTCGTCAAAGACACGTAATCATGAATGACACAAAAAAGTAAACTTTTTGATTTAACTCCCTTCTTTAAATCATCTGCCTCTCACCACACATCACACACTCTCTCTCTTTTCCTCCCTCTCACTCCCTCCCTCCCCCCTCCCAATGGTTCACATACGTTTTTTTTTTTTTGTGTAAAGAGCAAGTTGCATGTCCTAGCTAACAAGACAACTTACATCAGAACCATGTCTGTGGCCGTGGTGTAGAGCAGGGGGGGAAACAGCGCCCTAGATCAGTTGGGAGGGCGCTACCAGAATCGTAACACCAACTTTCTTAAAAGAGGAAGGAGGGAAAAAAACGCTTCTGACGTGTGCGAGCCCAGGAGTAAGAAGCAGGAGGAGAGGGGGCTCAAAGAATTAATTACCTCTTCTGTTCTGGCTTTTGTCACTATTACTGTCAGTGCCTGCCCTGCCAGGAGTACTCAGAGGTCTGGCCAGTACACTTAAGAAAACAACGGAATAAAAAAAAAATAAAATGAAAGGGTGGAAGGCACAGGGAGTTGGGGTGTATGAAGGATGTGGCTTCTGGTCACCCAGCCCTTCAGTACGAAACAATATATATATATATATATATATATATATATATATTCACATAAATGATTCTTATACTGGTCAAAATCGCAAGCCGAATGCCATTGCACTATAAAGGATTTTATTAAAAACAAAATAGTTCTGAATACTCGAACAAAATTAACGTAAGCTATTTTGTTTCATTATATCGTTAATCCGCATGAAGTTAACATTTCTAATAATATTCTTTGTTGGTAAGTCCAAACCGTTGCTATATAAAGGTGCCAATGTACATCTGATCGCTAAAATCCTTGTTTATATTGAAACTATCTGCATTGAGAGAAATAGAATGGATAAGATCTTCCGTTAAAGTTTAGTTGTTGTTTTTTTCAAATTGTATGCTAGATACTTGAATCGTTTGTATATCCAAACCAACATTTTTCTTCTAACCTAACCTTAACTTCAAAATCGGTTTGGTGGCCGAGTGGTAAAACGCTTGCCTTTCAAACCGATGGTTCTCGAGTTCCAATCACGATAAAGAGTGGGGGGGGGGGGAATTTGAACAATGCAACCTACTGGAAACTTGACAAAAGTTGGGGTAGTAAAGGTGGTAAAAGAGTCTGATCACATGACACCCTTGTGCACCGTTGTTCATAGAAACAGACAAATGAGCCACGAACAGATGGCTGCCCCCCCCCCTCCACATAGGCATAGATAGCAAACACAAAGTGTTAATGGGTTCCTTCCTAAAAATATTTCATTGAGCTTAAATCCTAGTGTTTATACTTGAGCAATGTGCACTTTTTTTTTCACCTTAAAAACTTAGCATATTGAAGTTTGCTTCTTATTGCATTGAGAAGGTATAAATAGAAGAACCTACACAAGAGAGCTAACTGGGAGCAGTACTTACAGAACGAGATTCTACAAAGCTCTTTTCTTTCACCTCAGAATGTAGAGATCTGCCGATATCTGCTCTCTGGGGAGATGCTTCTGGCATTTTCGTGTTTCCTGAGAAATTTTCCCTCGCGGCATTCTTCTATGGCGTGTTGACTTTTAGGAGTTTATTACATTCTCATTGGTTAGTTCTGCTTAGTTTGAGACAGACCTCGAGAAATGGCGTGCTGAATGATGTGGGCCAACTTGACAAGATTTACTTTGTTTTGTGCCACAACAGAATGAGCTGTCGTAATCTGACCCATTTATGAATTCATTGTGTTTATGTAGTATCTACACAATCCCTTGGTGGTAAAAATCAATTCAACATTGCGATGCTCGTTAGGAAATTTTTTTTTTATTCAATTAATGTTAATGTGTTTTTGTCCTGCTTTGCTTAAGATCGCTAGGTTTCCATGGAAACAAAATTGCTGAAAATATTTTGTAAGTCACTTTTGTTAAGAAAAAAATATTTTGATTAAAATATCTTAATAGTTAACTGGCTTAGGATTTTATGAGTTCTTAATTTATTTCAGAAATCTTTATATCGATTTTGTATGTTACGTTGTCAATCTAAAGTAATCTAAACCATCACTCAATCATACTTTTTTAATTTCTCATAAACATCAATCACGTCTGCTAACAATATGATGACAGTAGTCTCCCCTTAATATTCCTATACGCATGACACACAACGAAACATGGACACAATTCTAAGACAATTTTTAAACATGAAAATGTGCAAGCTACCTCTTGTACGTCTTTGCTACAGTCAATGGTCACAAGATACGACTAGAAGCATGACGCTTATCATGTAATCATCTTCTTTTGTTGAAGTAACGTCTGTATTTTATAAGATAAGATATTTAACTGGTTGTCAATTTCGCACAGTACATGGATAGCTAACTCCACAGCGCTGAAAAAAAAAAAAACAAAATGAACTTTCCTACAAAATCTGCTGCATTAGATTCATTTCGCTATCACTCACTACGGCAGCCACCTACTGCGAGAAAGAACAATGTGTAGGCAACATTTCCAAGCCAAACCGCCACTAAGTGTATTTCAGTCGTGCATCATAATTAAGAAAGTTTGCCAAAAGTTCAACCGCATTAAGTCGGCGATCGATCAGGAGTTAACGCGCCACTTTCTGGGGGAGGGGGGGGTGATTTACGTCTTGTTCTTAATGAACCAACATTTAGTCTTAAATAAGACTTTTCCCCTGCTCTAACATGACAAGACAGATGTTTCACAGAGTAAATTTCCTTTCCTCGTTACCCTGATCATTTAAAACTAGATCTAGTGATTCAGTGGAGGCTATCGTAAAATAGTAAATATCGTAAAAGAAAATCTGCCGCCGAGGACAAACGCAGACGACGAAAAGAAAATCTAAACCGACCACCTGCGGACAATGGTTTTGCTTGCCCTGGATGTGGCAAAATATGTAGGTCACAGCTGGGACTGCACAGCCACGGGAAACACTGTATTCCTCACTAATCTTCGGATTCGAAGACAAGCCTATTATTATTATCGTTAAATAGTAACAATTAAAAATACATATAGTTACTAGTAAGTGTTAGGACATGATTAAAAGTCATTCGTAAATGACGTCACTCAAAAAATGAACTGTTTTTACCCCCTCCCCCCTTGTCACAAATTCGCCCCCCCCCCCCGTTCGTCCCCTCTGTGTCACGTCACAAAATAGAAAAAAATTATTTATTTCTCATCAATTTTTTTCCCAAAAAGGTTTCATGTGCTCACCGATAGTATACACGGGGAGATTTTCTTCTTCTGCTTGAGGAGCTGACTCAAAAATTAAATTGTCTTCAATGAGATCTTCATCTATCCATGCCACACTCTCCTCACCTGCGTGTTGAAGATTTTTGAAGATTTAAAAAAAAAAAAGTATTTTTGTGTAGTTTTTTTTTTCTTCTGAATTTTAAATTTGTGAAGTTACAAAATTGGTTTCCCCCCCCCCTTCCCCCTTGTCACAAAGTGTCACATTTTCTCAAACCCCCTCCCGCCTATAGCGTTACGTCATTTACTAACGACCCCATACGATATAGCTATTTGTTTCTGGAATAGGGGTAAAAGTTCTACTTAGTGACGAATGACGTGATAGATCTTTAAAAAGTAAGAACGCTTTGAGTAACACTACAATCAAGACGCTTTCTTATTTACAGTACGTTTATAGACGGCTAGTAATAGAGGACATCCGACGGTTCCTTTATTCAGTACTAAAAGTGTTCGTTATTTAAACACTAGCGTCGAAAACCTTTATCGATTGTTGGCCTTTCGCCGGTGTTGATGTTTCACCATTGAGTTCGGTATTACCTCCATTTGAGTTTGTTTCTATTTCAAGTTCTCATCACCGCGGAAGCGCACAACATAAGAAAAAAAAAAGAAGTCACTACAGGTTGAACTAGGACATTCTAGGATCTCGAAAAAAATCTCCCTTTTTGGACACCGGATATACCAAAAATCTTGCTATTTATAGATTTGCCGCCATGTCGAAATTCTCTATTTGTCTATGTTTGTATCAGTATCCTAACGCGCTTAGCAACGAACATACTCTGTTCTTAGCATACCACTCAGCCCGGGCCTAATTTAGAATCTGTATAGAATCTTGGATTGTATAGTTTCGGCTTTTATTGGTGTTGTCGTACTGGATCCATCAAGTTTACAAAAACAAGATAACTTTGTTTCTAATGTCAACTGTTGAATTCTCTCGAGTCACATCACACCAAATGCTGTAGCTTACCTCGCACCAAGATGCTCTCTCCCAGTGACTCCATTCACTGCCCCCATGCTAATCTCTGCTGGATCGTCAACACGTTGGCGTCAAGTTGTCAATTTAAAGCAGCGATCCTTTCTAGAAGCCTAGACGAGGGGGGGGGGGGAAATAGGTCGGGGGGGGGGCGGAAGCAGTGATCTGTTTACCGGAGATCAACACCGCTGGGCTGGTCAACACGACGTGTCGGCTGAACGAGCGCTGTTCAAATCCTCGGGAGCTCCGTTTGCGTATAGTCGAAACAATATGTCCTGACGTGTCACTGAGTGCATGGTGCGATGTTTGTACGCCCCGTGGTGCTGACACAGGAGCCTGGAGTCGTTTTGACTTTGGAAATAAAATTTGTATAGAGTAAAGAAGATCTTTTGAGTCGAATTAGTTTAAATTGACCTATCACTGATATTTAATAGCCATGATGAAGTACCTGATTACACTTTGAAAGAGCCAAAGCTCCCACTTTCAAATAACAGTTTTCCCGTTCAAAATTAACCAGGTAAAGCCAAAAAAAAAAGTATCAAGAAAAACATTAAAAAATAATTTAAAAAAAAAGAATATCTCAATTCCAAAACTTCAAATATAATAAAATATTTTTTTAAAAATTGATTTAAAAAATGTTTGGATTTTAACACCGTCTACGTTTTGAACGAACGGCCAGCTGAAATTTTGTACATGAAACCACAAGCGCAGCAAGGTGCTCATGGGCCCGGGTTCAAAAATAAGATGGTGGGCCCCCCCTTTACTAGATGGGTATATGAAAAGCGAATCCAGTCACCGTGTATGCATCAGCAAGTTATTTAAAAAGTCATTTCTTTGCTGGTAATGCATTTTATAACACAAAGTGTGCCAAGTAAAATTATGTGAGATTTTGATACATATTGTTTAGATTTTTCAAAAAGTACCCGTGTGGGCCCCTACTGGTTATGGGGCCCAGGTTCATTAAGCCGTTATTGAGATCAGCTTCCATACATGTTCCTGGTTCCATGAAGTTGTGACTTGAATAGAGGAATTTTAGCTTAAAATTACACGGCTATCGGAAAACGTAACGCGACTAGACGATATTGAAAGCTAGTGAAAAAGTATTTTCGCATAAATTCTGTACAATGCTAGGATGACGTCATTACTCTGTGTGTTCTAACTTTACTTGCTAATAGTCTGGAAGTAAAATGGCGGTCGTAATGGAGCCAAGAGTGATAGGCAAAGTGTTCCTTCTTGGCGTTCCTAGATCTCAAGTGTTATGGAGGCAATCGTGGAAATGTAACGACGCTGTTACGATTCACTTCTTGCACTTCCGGTCTCTTCAGATTTCCCGTTACGAGTATGACAGATATAGCTCTTCAGGTAAAAGAGGCTGAAAAGGGTGTCGGAAGCCAAGATGTCAAGGTCGACAGTGTTTTGTCTTCACTTGATTTGTTCAAATTCATTCTTGGATTTTCCGAACAGAAAAGTCTAGCACCTGACTGAAAAAAAATAAAACGTTGATAATTGAAGTAGGTGTCGAGGTAGATCTCAGAATTTCGCAATTTGCTTTGTTCGTGTCCATATTCTTCTTCTTCTTTGTAATTGTCCTAAAAGTTGAGTCGAAGACCTGGAAATCTTGGCCCGTGGAAGCTCGATGGCTCATATCCCAAGAGGCTTGCTGGTTAGATCCTTGCTGGTTAGAGGCTAGGCCGAAGGCCGATCACAGCGGGGAGACTCAAGCACATTTCCTTCTCTGTATCACGACAATCGTGTGGGTGTCCCCCATAAAACGGATCCTTTCTGAACGGTGTCGATAGTGTCATGGTAGTTGGGGCTCTCTTCCATCCTCGCTAGGGCGATGAACTTGGTCCTTAGGCACTCCGACGTGGGTTGTATTAAGTCTCCATATTGACCGAATCGTTTCCTCTAACATGAGAAAGCAAAAGAAAATTATCACTGGTGATAATGTTATTTATTTGAATATAAATGTATAGATAACATAGGGAATTGAACGTTTGAAAGCGCCAAATGAGAAGTGCCTTCTAACGTCGAGACCTGCTGTGTCAGCTGCTACAATATGTAAAGATGAAGTGGTTGAATGATAACGCCTCTGTGAAACAACGAAGGGTGCCGTGACACGTGGAAGATAAAATAGAGAACAGGTGTGTGTGGGGATCGAACAGGGGCTAGCAAGTCTTCCCCCCCCCACACCGAGTTGTCCTCGACCTGGTAATAGCCTTCTCCTCCCAACGCCTTTCCTCAAACTGGCGCACGAATTCATTCATTGTTGAACATTGGGTTGCAATAGTTGATACGAATCTGAAAATATTTATTCAAGAGAGGAAAATCAGCTATTAGTTTTGAGGCGCGGCGGCTTAGCGGTAAAGCGCTTGGCTACTGAACCAGGGGTCCCGGGTTCGAATAGTGGTGAAGACTGGAATTTTATTTCGGGTTCCTTGGGCGCCTCTGAGTACACCCAGCTCTAATGGGTACCTGACATTAGTTGGGGAAAAGTAAAGGTGGTTGGTCGTTGTGCTGGCCACATGACACCCTCGCTAACCGTAGGCCACAGAATCAGATGACCTTTACATCTTCTGCCCTATAGAACACAAGGTCTGAAAGGGGAACTTTACTTTTGAGCATATAGAAAATACAATAAACAATAAATATGTGACCCTGCCGGACCAAGTGAAACAAATGACGCCTGGGCCACGAGGCCTTCATCAGCTACTAAACAAACAAATAAAAGAGACAAATAATTCACACAAAATTGGCTTAAGTTAATTTATTTTGTGCTTATTGTGTCCTATTTTTATTTAGTGGCTGAGTGGTAAAGCGATTGGCTTCCGGCCCGAAGATTCCTGGGTTCAAATACTGGGATTTTTTATTTCGGTATCTTTAGGGTGCCTCTGAGTTTACCCACCTCTAATGGTTTGGTTGGTTGGTACCTGACATTGGTTGGGGAAAAGTAAAGGCAGTTGTTCGTTGTGCTGGCCACGTGACACATCAATGGAGAGAGTGGACTTTCTGTAAAACTGAAGATTGAAACATATTAAAAGAAAATATGCTAATTCGGGAGAAGGGAACCCGCTTCCTCTGTCCATGACCTTTAACTCAGTATATTTGCATACAACGTGCACATAAAATTAGGGTTTATCACCGTCTGTATTTTTATTACACATTGAAAAATTTGTGGTGGAAAAAAGACGGGAAAAGTGTATCCAAGATGTAACACTGTGACGAAATATGTTCACGTCTGTTTGACAGGTTGGCTTCACATAGCCAGGAGCTTCTTTGCTTCTGTTCAGTTGGGAAGCCATTGAAAAGGTAAAATATTTGGCTTCGCTCAAAGACTGTTTGGTCTCCTATTGGTAAAGGCGGTTTACCTGGCAATAAGAAAAACATCTAACCCTTTTTGTTAGACTATTAGGTACATAAAACGAATAACAGTCCCTTTTGTGTGTCCCTCCCCCCAAAAAACAGACCACCGGTAGGAGGTTAAATATTGAAATAATGGATTATATGGAACATATGTTGACTTAACAGATCGTGTGGAATTGTGTCATTTATGCTTGTCTAGGGGGATAGAGGGGGGGGGGGCATTTAAAATGTATGTCCTTGGAAGAGATTGACCAGAGTTTGAGCAAAGGTAGATTGAAAGAATGGGCGTATATTGTCTACAAATAGGCGTAAAGATCTTCGTCTGGGAAGACTGATCTAGATAGATCTAAGCTTAAACCTTTAGTTGTAAGCATAGGCAAATAGGTATAGATGTAGGCAAATAAATCTACAGGTAGACTTACAGTTCTAGGTGTAGTTACAAAAGCCTTCATATAGACTTTACAAATTCAGTTGTAAGCAAATAGAGGTTAAAAGTGTTACTTTGAGATATTTCTAGACGTAGGCTTATAGATCTAGGTTTGTAGATCAAGATGAAGGTACATCATATTTAGTCTTTATAAAAATCTTTGGATGTAAAATATACTTAGACTGATGAGAGAATAAATACCATGACCTATTTTTTAAACATTACTAGTCGACCGGCGGCATACCATACGCCGCTATTTTTCAGGGAAGGCCTAAGAGGCACTGCAACAAATGCGACCGCAGTGGGTCCCGCACTTTCTTTGGACCCGTGCTAATTTTTAGGTGTATAAATTATTAAATTGAACCATTTTATAACATGATATAACAGATTTCCCGCGGCCTCTTGATTTACCAGGAGCCCCTGGATATCTCCTGAAATGTTATTAAAGATAGGCCTACGAAAAAGTCCTGGAAATCTCCGGAAATTATTGAAATCTTTTTGTAAAGTAAAAGTAAAGTAATTTGTGATATTAATTAAAGTACTTCTAAAGTCAAACCTGAGAGTAGTATCTATCTGTGTATTGTCATTCTTGTTTAAGGAGTCACAATATAATCTCTTCCGGCTTCCACTTTTTTAACCTCCCTTCCATTCACTACACAAATTCATAATAAGACTGAAGATCATGCAATGTTTTAATTTTTCATAATTTGGAAATCCGAATTCAATAGTAGATAAATATACATGTTTTCAAGTTACATGAAGTTACTTCCTTTTTCCAGTCTATATTTATTTATGTCTATGCTATTTTGTGAATGAAAATAGTGCGGATTGGGATGCACCATTTTCCATTCACACCATGCTGCGCCATGGGATCTTCCCATTTACTTGTTGCTCGTTTGACCTTTTACTTTGAGGATTATATATATAGATTATTTAAATTTTATTATTATTATTATTTTTATTGTAATGTTAACTCTTCATTCTCGAGCACTGGGTCGAGAGTGTCAACTGAGAAATTTTCTGGTGATGTGGCAGGTCTGCAGCATTACCGCCTTCTGACAGGCAGTGAGAACATTCTTAGGAATGTTGAGGGCCTTGAAGGTATCTGCGAGGCCAGTTGTTACTATCCACTCGGTTGATACAACAAGAAAGTATATCGTTATTTTAGACAACTTCTATAACCGCTAAGGTTTCCCATGTTTTCTCATATATTTTATTTGTTCTTCAATCTTGGTTTTCGTTATCTAATGGGATAGCGATACGGCGTTGTCAATGATGGTAGCGGATTTAAACAGTAAATCAGGGCCATTAAAATCCACCGTATGAGTTTGTGCTTGTGCTATTGTCTATCTCGAAAACATTGGGGTCCGCTGATAAATAAAAGGAAACCTAATACACCACAACCCCCTCCACGTTCAACACACACACACACACATACACACACACTTAGACTAAAATAGAAAAGGTGGAGAGGAAGTACCAGGGCATGACCACCACCCAGGCAGCACTTCTGTTAATTCTTACGTCTGCTAAAGTCACTTCCGCCATTTTCAAATTTCCTGTTCATCATTTTAGTGCATTGAACGTTCTTGTAAATTAATGAAATGGAATTTTGCAAATGTTTGATTCGTAGCATTGCTTTTTTTTTTTATTAAAAACACACGCACACACATATACACCCACTTTCTCACTCTCTCCCTTCCTCTTTCCTCCGTATCTCTCTTCCTCCCTATCTCTCTCTCCCTCCCTCCCCCCCCCCCCTCTTTCTCTCTCACTATAAGATGTAATGAATAGGCTACGTCAAGTTCGACCATCAGCTGTAAATGTCGGAACAATTAGATTCCGAGCATTCTTTCACATTCCACTGCTTTCGTTCTTGACAAGTGGCAGAACCAGACACACATACACACAGAATGTAACAACAACAACAACAAAAAAAAGAAGTTATCGTCTGGTCCTACAGAATGTTCTAGTCCCAGCCTTCAAGTCATCGCCCATCACCTACACGGGATATAGGTAATCAAGAAAGACAAAAATTCCTGCTGATTCGTGGTTTACATCAAGTTGTCTTCCCCTTTTTTCTACGTCTGCCGTCTCTCACCCTCTCCTTTCCTCAACCACACCCCGTTTTTTTTTTTTCCTCATTCAATCAGCTGCTTGGTCGTAAATTTCTGTCCAGATTTTTCAGGAAGTTGAATTCGACGTCTCATTATTTAAAAAGAAACGAGAAATCATTGTTACTGTAATTTTTTTTTATGAAAATTTACTGTTTCGAAAACGTATTTAACAAATGGGAGTGCTTAGTTTACTGTGACAATTTAGACAAAAAAAACAGGCAGATTTACGTTAGCTAAAATAGTTTTAAAATAGTTCTTACTTATCGAGAAATCTTTGGAAAAACATATATGTAAATGTATGAATAGCGATAAAGACAATCTTTGGTCACCTTCAACCCATCTACAGATATTCATGTCTGATATGATGCAGAGGCGTAGTAATTGGGGGGAAGAAGGGGGCACGATGCCCCGGGTGCCACAAAAAAAAGTAAAAAGTAAAGTTCCCCTTTCAGACCTAGTGGTCTATAGGGCAGATGATGTAAAGGTCATCGGATTCTGTGGCCCACGGTTAACGAGGGTGTCATGTGGCCAGCACAACGTCCAACCGCCTTTACTTTTCCCTAACTAATGTCAGGTACCCATTAGAGCTGGGTGGACTCAAGGGCGCCCGAAAATCCGAAATAAAAATCCCAGCCTTCACCAGGATTTGAACCCGGGACCTCCAGTACGGAAGCCAAGCGCTTTACCGCTCAGCCACCGCGCCCCGGGTGCCACACGCAGCCTATAATTCCTATGTAATGTTAATGGAGAATTGACAGGGGGTGGCGCCAATAATATGCCTTACCACGGGCGTACGTTTTGTTCACTTCGCTTCTGCCGCCTAATATGCCATACACTGCTAAGGCCGCCTCTGCAGTTACCAAGACATAAAATACGTTGTAATTTTGGTTTGTGATGAATTAAAAGCCGAACCAGAAGCTGGACGCACTATGTCTCCATAAGTCTGTCTCGGCTGTCCAGCCAAATCCCATGCCCGAATTTCCCGCGCAATTTCAATGCGACATGTGACATGAAATTGTCCAGTGTTTGAAACATTTGCATGAATAAAACAACGCTGACTGTCACGTGATTCAAAACAGACGTGTTCGCCATCGTACAAATACAATCAAGGGCGGACAATCTTACTTCTTCGGGACTCGCAAAAACCTTCCTCCAGGGAACAGTACCAGGAAAAAGAAGAAGAGGCAGACAGAGAAAGCGGTGGGAAGACAACATCAAAGAATGGACAGGCCTACCATTGAATGAGATTTTAAACAGGGCAAAAGATAGAGAGGAATGGAGAAAGATGGTCTTCAAGTCTTGCGTAGTGCCCCAACGGTACACCAGACTAAGGGATAGGTAACAGGTAAGGTAACAGGTAGACTGAGAACATTGGTCATAGAAGGCCAGATAATACGTACGACGTGGCTATTGGTCTCTGTGGCCCACAGGTTGCGATGTTGCAGGTCAGTGTTCAGGCTTTATATGGCGACTGGTCTCTGTTGAACATTCGGTCTTGATTTCAGTATTTTGATTCATTCAGTTTATCTAGATTATGTTCTTTTATATAACATATTTTAATTATCTGTTTATTCTCCAATCCAAGGTAATACAATTATATTATTCCAAGTTCTATATTGTATATTAAGAGAGGGATAATAATGTCATAATAATTGTAGTTGTTATAGTCTAAATACCGAGAGTTTGTGTGAAGAAAATAGCCTTAAAAAACCACATAAGTCACCAACTTCAATAACTACTAAACTATTACCAAATTGAAAGCAAAAAAAAAAGAGAGAAAGAAAGGAGAAAGAAAAAGACAGCAAAAGAGAAAAAAGGGAAAGAGGGGAGAAAGAGAGAAAGAGGGGGAAAAGAGAGAAAGGGGGGAAAAGAGAGAAAGATAGAAAGGGAGAAGGAAATGAGAGAGAGTGTGTGTGTGAGAAAGAGAGAGTGAGAGAGAGAGAGTGAAAGAGAGAGGGAGAGAGAATTATTTGACTGAGGAGAAAACGTCTTTGTGTGTGTGTATGTGTTTATTTGAAAGCGACTACAAGAAAAACAAAACACACAGAACAGATGTTAAAAAAGAACAATTGAAAGAAGAGATAAGCAAACTTTGTGTCCTTGAGTTGAACGATGTACGGACGGAAGTGAACTTGTCATGATTGAATTTCAAACGTCTGCGAGTCGCTCGTCACAAGAGGGCGCTGTAAAGCCATAATTGAATAAGAACTGTATGCTACACTTGCAAAGCGGAAACATCTGTTGTACATTTCCGTTTCTGACGGACCGTGGTTGTTGTTCACTACAAGGTAGCCCTGATAAGTAGCACCCCAATGTTCTTTAAACTAGAGATAGGTTATTTATAGCTACAGACGCACCTTAAAAGTTAAAATCTGTCCGTCCTACTATCAATGTGTTAATCTTTCATAAAAAGTAAAAAGTTAAGTGTCCCCTTCAGACCTTGCGATCTATGGGGCAGATGATGTTAAGGTCATCTGTTTCTTTAGCCAATGGTTAACGAGCAGGGTGTTATGTGGCCAGCACTACGACCAACCGCCTTTACTTTCCCCAACTTAAGTCAGGTACCCATTAGAGTTGTGTGAACTCAGGGGCGCCCTAAAAATTCCGAAATTCAAAATCCCAGTCTTCACCGGGATTCGAACCCAGGACCTCATTTTCGGAAGCCAAGCGCTTGGCCCTTCGACCACCGCCCCCCTCCCATCTATCATTATCATTCATATTTGTTTTCGCAATTTCTATTCTTACCAACCAATAAAAGACCTTTTGGCCTTTTTTTGTGTGTTAGTTCAAGATCTGATTATCGCAGGCAATTGTTATAGGCTATATCTGAGATGGAACTTTAGTTGTAATGAACGTGTGTATCGTATGTGTGTGTATGTGTCGAAGAAAGAAAGCATGCACTGCATCATAGCCCCCAATATTTCGCCAAGAGTATGGGCATTTTAAAATAGTGACATAAGCAGCAGCCATTTTGTTTAAAGTTTGAATGCTATTGTCTGTACTTTAAAAGTTGAATGGAAAATACAATAATAGATACCAGTGAGATTTGCCCAGGTGGAGCAATGATGATCATGTCTTCCAAAGCTGCATACAGGCGCGTAGCTAGGAATTCGTATTCATTTGGGGGCTCGGAGGGCTTGACCTCTTTGGGGGCCCCTGCATTTTCATTTATATTCCATATTTAATGTAAAAATCACTTATGCTGGGGCCCCCCTCAAATGGGGGCCGGGGGGGATTTTCAAATTCTCCCCCTCACTCCCCCGCCCTAGCTACGTCACTGGCTGCATACTCTATCGAGAGGTCCGAAAAAAAGAACTGGCTCCAAAACCCTTATTTTGAACGAAAACTAGAGGGAGCTGCAAGATCTGGAAACCACTGCTCAGGTCATGGCAGATATAGGACCATTCGTCTAGTCTAAATCCTCTTAACGAAGAAAAAAATATACATAAATCAATGAATTAATATTATTGTATTATCAATAATATTCATCTCACCCTGTGAGTAACAACTGCGTCCCTTTGCTCACAAGTTTGACTTGCATGGGGAAACAGTTGATCAAACATTAACAAAGGTGTAGGACATATTTTCACTGACATTACTCTCCCAATTACAGCCACGAAATAAATACAATGTTAAGTATAAAATTAAAAGAGTTATGAAATGTAAAAAGCCACTACATGAGACGACATTGTGGCGAACAATTTATTTCCATTCTAAATGAAATATTTATATCAGTGTACACGGGAGATGGTCATCCCGGTGTTCATTCTAAACTCCCAAACTTGACTGACACATGCTTTTATGTTAATGCTATGTTAATGTGGGAAGGGCGGGTGGTG
The DNA here is from genome assembly GCA_021533235.1 of Biomphalaria straminea. Taxonomy (NCBI): domain Eukaryota; kingdom Metazoa; phylum Mollusca; class Gastropoda; family Planorbidae; genus Biomphalaria; species Biomphalaria straminea. Next base: position 56,333,023 of record JADKLZ010000003.1, read on the forward strand.
AAATTCTGACATTAAAAGATTTGCTCAGGAAGAAAGAGTTGTCCGCCCGTAGCACATTACGTCAGAATATCGCTATAATATTTTTTTATGTGTTCATTCTTCATGAAGTCTCAGTGGTTCTTTAGTAAGGAAGAATAGCCCCCATTCAAAATACAGAACTCACTCATTACAAGTCAGCCACAACCCCGAGCAGGACTAAAAGGGAAACGCACCAACATAAGAACGGGGTTAAAACCCTTAACTCTTTCTCTCCTAACTGATGATACCTACGTTGATTCCATCAAAATGTGACAAATAAGTACGATGAGAAAGAGTTAAAGCAGTGTTTCCAAAACTGTGTTCCGTGGAAGGCCTGAATAGGTGTCCCACCAAATACTTGTATCGTTATCTAGTAGTCCACCACGTTAACTAATGTCTCTTAAAACTAAGCAAAGTGTTCCTATAAATACACAGAATGTGCGAAGTGTTCCGTTAAATAAAAAGTTTGGGAACCTTTGCATAACATTTTTGGCCTCCTTCAGAAGTAGAATGGTTCATCTCATTGAGTGAGTCTTCTGGAGCTCGATTTTGGAGAAATATCTACAGTTACAATTTTCGTTGTAAACAGATTTATGCCTTTATAAAGTTCTGTTTCCTTTCTTTAATGGTGTTTAGGCAGTTAGAGTGTCAAAGGAAAAAAAAAGATTTTTTCAAGCTCACTTCAGCCAGTAAATAATTCACAAACTTAAGCAGCACCTATCTAATCCATTCTCTTAGGATTTAGTAGACGTGGAAAAAAAAAAACACATTTTCCAAATTGTCAAAAAATGCCCAATTTACCGATGCCTAAATTTCCGGTGCCAAATTTCCAGTTGCCTAATTTCATGTGCCCATTTGCCAATGGCCAAATTGCCGAAAGGCCAATTTTTCTAAATTCGTTTTTTTAACACTTCGAGTGTATGTAATTACTAGATCTAAATCCATGCTACTGAATATTGTGGGTTTAAATTGAAATGGATACTCTTGAATATTGGATGAGATTTCTTATCAGCTTGATTCAAGTAAACACAAAATTCCTTGTGGCTTAGCTCTTAGGTTTTTGTGTTGTCATTTCTTTTCAACAAGGAACTTTCCATACTAGTTAACTTTCTTGTTTTCCGTCACCGCGCCTTGAAATCCTCAAAGGGAATGTGCGCGCCGACATGCGTGCGCAGTGTAGGTCGTCGTTTGGACGTGTCGTCTGCCGTTACGTGACGTGCATTCCCCGAGCACTGGTGTCAAGGAGAGATCACAGCGTCACCCCACAGCAGACGTAATTTTCGACGCAAAGGCCGAGCTGTTACTATATTGTTAGCGGTATTAGGGAGAAAGGAAGAGCTGGAAGGGGGTGGTCTTAGATCTAACACGTCTAGACATCGGATGTGTGATCAGTGACCTTAGCGTGTCAAACTATGCCTCTTGAAACCTCACAGGAAAAAAAAAAGGTCTCTTGATTTTGGATTTTTTTTTAATTAAAAATTTTGAAAGAAAAAAAAAATCACAAGAGTTTAATAGAATCGCTTTGTTTATAATTTATTTTGTTTTAAATGCGCGAGAAATGAAAACACACCTGGCACCTGTACAGAATCTGTTCCCACTTTAGCGCCTGACAAATCCATGTTTTAAGTACAAGGTTAGCCCATCACCATGTTGCAGGAACTCTGATGAATGCTGGGATTGAGATGTTGAGAGCAGACGTACTAGAGCTAGTCATTCAGTCATTAGTCTGGGAAGTCAGGGGGGAGAAATTGAAGGAGTTAATTTGGGAAATAATGAGTTTGTGAAAATGGATTCTAGACGAATAATAGCAGTGATGTATCGTCGAAAAAAAAATAAATAAAAAGCCATTATATGCGACGTACAGTAGCATCACAAAGAAGTCTATTAAGTTACTACTAAATAAATAGTCTAAACTATTTAGACCTATACCTGAGGCACGGTGATTGAACGATAAAGCACTTGGCTTATGAACCGGAGGTGCCGGGCTCGAATCCTGGGTTTTTAAATTTCGGGATCTTTGGGCGCTTCTGAGTCCAACCATGGGGTTGGTATAGGGACCATCGCATATTCCGATTCATCTGTGCCTGACCTCTCCGCCCCCTTCCGATTTCCCGCGCTTTTACACCCAGCGTTGCTCTTTTTTTTTCTACCTCGATAGAGAACAACATCGGACAGATAAGTTAACTTAAGACTCTTTTGTGTTAATTGTTTGTTATTATTTTTTGTTTGTCTTGTAGCTGATGAAGGCCTTGGTCCCACCAGGGTTAAATATATGCATGTTTTTTTTTTTTGTGTAGTTTTTACATTTTTTGTACCTAATTTAGAACCTAAATCAATTATCATCCGAATAAATAACGGACCGTGAGGCGCGTCAATCACTTTTCTTTGGAATATATGTACCGGGTATCTATTATTGAATGTCCTTTTATATACCTTCAGTTCCCGATACATCAGCATATTTGACCTACAGTAACCTTTTGACTATGAAAATTAACACGGTGTTTCACGCTGGGTGCAAAGGTGTTACTTTTGTTGCAGAATATTTCAGAAGAATGTATGACTTTGTGATCCTACAAGTGGTTGACTGTCCTGCAAGTGGTTGACTGTCCTACAAGTGGTTGACTGTCCTACAAGTGGTTGACTGTCCTACAAGTGGTTGACTGTCCTACAAGTGGTTGACTGTCCTACAAGTGGTTGACTGTCCAACAAGTGGTTGACTGTCCATGTTATTGGCTTTGACCAGAGATCCTCTACAACCTGAGTGAACTGTATCTAGACTTGTTTAATCTTGTCGCCAGTGCTCTCCCTTTATAATAATGTCCTCAATCGACACCTAAGTTTATAGGGCGGGAAAACGAAGTCTGTTGTCCACTCTTGACCCCTCTGTCATCCATCCGCCTTTATTCGTCTCCATGTACCTCTGCAGTCCACTCCAGTCCACTCCTACTGCCTTTCCCCTCCCGTAATAAAATCAAGATCACGTTGGCTGGACGCCCGTTTGGCGCCATTTCTTGTCATTCCAGCAGACGCAGGCAGCGTGAGAAACGGACACGTGTACAAACGTTCGATAGATCCAAATGTTCAGGCCAGCTTAACACACATGCTGACAGACACATACACATTCACACGTGACCAATTCAATCTTTCACTAAGAGCCAATTGTTTTATAGTCTTGGCAGTAATGGCCGCTATTTTAGTCTATTTTGGTCGAGTTTGTTCCTGACTATAATGAGACTTATTAATTTTCTCACCGGAAGATTTGAAATGCCTGTTGACCCAATTCTCACTACCGCCATTATTTTAAAAGCTGTGGAGCTAAGATGTTATGTTGTCTGAACAAAACTTCAACCTTTATAGAGAATGTCGGTGATTTTGAATTGTCTCTAGAATTTCTGGAATAATGTTAAATCATGGAACTATACTAAGAGTTAAATCACGAACTGAGATGCTATTTATAGAGAATGATCGAATAGTTTGTTTTTTTTTCTTAAATTACTGTGTGAGTATAACTGACCCACAGGGGCCGCCCTCGTGTAACACAAACTCCATATATTTTCCGTTTATTGTAATCCTTATATTTTTTTGTCTGTTTCTGCTTCTTTCTTTCACTCAGTTCTCATTCTGTTCCTGTCTCCTATTCTCTCTCTCTCTCTCTCTCTCTCTTCTTCTTCTTCTTCTTCTTCTTCTTCTCTTTCTCCTCGACACCCCAGATCTTCATTTTTTTCTCATTAAAAATAAGTTAAAGTCGATAGTATTTTATTCAGAATGTATCTCTCTTTCTTCGTCTCCTGTCTGTCTTTCTCCCTCTCCTGTCTGTCTTATCTTGCGTTCCAGCTCATTTCTTCTCCTTTCCTTTCTCCCCCCCCCCCCTCTCAACTTGCAGAAAGGAACCCCCCCCCAACATAAACAGATTGTTTCATGGGCGACACTAGCAGCGCCCACCGCCCTCAGCATCCCTTACCCTGGGGGAAAACTCTATAAGCAGTTTCGCCCTATCGCCCGTCGTCTCGCCAACGGCACCCTACCCTCAGAGACTACTGTGATTTCTGCTAAAACGGATACAGTGCCACGATTTGGGTGGCAATTGACGGCTGAAGAGAGGATGGTTAAAAAAAAAGGAGGGGGGCTTTAAAGGAAGAAAAGTTGTTGAAGCATGGCAACAGAAAGAAACCAGGAAGAAAGACAAAAGAAAGAAAGTGTGTGGGGGTCACGCCTTGTGCGTCTTTCAAAACAAACCTCCCCCCCCCCCGCCCTGACTAGTCTCTCGACCACCTAGGATAAATAGGTTTTTGAACGGTTGGAACTCACGAGAATACAACAAAAAACCTTTCTTCATCCCCCCCTTCCCTCCCCCTTAATCTCTTTTTACGACTAGCGTGGGCAAACATGTGAGGTCCAGTTTGATTGAGATCCCAGAGCTAAGAGTTGCCGTCGACGGAATGTCGGGTTTACAACGACGTCAATATTTATAGATGCCCCACTAAGGCGATGGTAACCAGGTCTCAAGCTTGTCTGTGGGATATACGGAATCTGAAGATGGCCCATCCAAACTTTTATGTTATTATTATTATAGCTTTTATATAGCGCCACTTTCATGCTTATAGCATGCATGCTCAGAGCCCTTTGGTCCAATCTCATTTGTGGACCCGTGGGGGGGGGGGGGTAACAATATACTTCACAATAATATTAGTAATGGCAATAAGTGGGAAGCGTGGTCGAGAGCCTAAGTGCGCTTGAACTTGGCTTGGCTTGGCTACCTAGAAGGGGGCTCGAGGTTCGACACCAGACTCGGGCAGAGTTGTGTTTACTGAGCGCATAAAGGCAGCACGGAAAACCAACTCCTAGATACTCCCTCCCCCCCCCCCCGTCTTGATTTTTTTAAAAGATGTGATTAAACTTGGACTATGATTCTCAAAACGTTTAAAGATAAGGAAAAAAAAAACAAACTTATATAATTTTCTTTTGTCCTTGAAAAATAAGTTTTCTAATGAGGTCACCGTGACCTAATGGCTGCCAGAGATGTTTATGTGTATATCTCTTACCGAACCAGCATCTGGTAATTAAGTCCATCACTAAGTTTCCTTGTGCTGCTTTTGGTGTCGTCTGCTTTGGCCTTCGTTTTTTTGTTGTTTTTTTGTATTGCGTTGATGAGCAATTTAACCAAGCCAAGCTCAAGCTGTTCTGTGTATGGTACTCGAGACGTTATACAATTATGCATTCAACCTCACAGTTCGAATATATCTTGAAGCCCGAATCAGCAACACGCGAATTGAAAAAAAAAAAAAAAAGAAAAGAAAACGTATGAAAAATATGAAGTATATTTTTTTTTCTGAATCCTAGCCTTAGTGACTTGCGGTATGTCTAGCTTCCCCTTTCGTCATTAAGTCGTTGATCTAAATCTGGTCTGCTGGTGAGTTAGCATAAGACGTGCATTTGTTATTTTTTTTTTGTTTACAAAGCTCACTCACTCTGTCTGTCTTGCCAAAATTTGTACAATTTATTTCTCCCACACCCAATCTCGGATCAAAATAAAATTGTCCACAATTATTTACTTTACCTGACAACACAAGAATCAATAAAGATATAATTAACCAATTAATAATTAACTGTTTGGTAATAAACTGCTTTGGTTGGTATCTCAAACAAGGGAAAGAGATAGTACTTGACTGAATTGGTGGTATAAGCTGAATTAGTCCCCGTTATGTCAGGCTACCGTCTCTAAGGCTTAGTGAACACAAACATGAAATAGAAACAATAGATGACTGTACAATTTACCATATTCATATACTCTTCGCTAGCAGAGTGGTTACCGCGTTGGCTTGAGTAGCTTAAGAAGGCTTTAGCCGATATCTTTGGATTCAGGTCATCCCCTTTTTGTTATTTTTATACATGCTTTTTTTTTATTGTTAGTCTAGGTCTAAGACACATTGAATTACATGATTGATTCAAACTAATCGATACAAGAGAGAGAGAGAGAGAGAGAAAGAGAGTTATAAGCAAACTATGAATTTTTATTTTTCACATATATATATATTGTCACATAAACAAATTATGTATTTGTTAGTCAAAGGTAAATCTTCTTTGCTGACGAAGTTATTTATAGTTATTCCAAGAAAAGCTTAGCTCGATCACACGAGGTCTGAAAGATTTGATTCTATTGGTTGTTTTAAAAGGAAAGACAGAAAATCACGTGACACCCGCCAAAGGGAGAAAAAGAGATTGGCGCGAGATCGTCAGTCTAAGCTTGAACGTTGAATTGAACAGTTGTGTATTCTATTATCTCTAAGTTTTTAATGAAGAAGCCTTGTAATAATTTTTCTTATTGTTTGATCTACATTTGTACATAAGTTGTACTCAAGTTTTGTTTAAATAAAGTTTCCTGAATTTTGTTTTATACAAGAAAGTTTTTATTGTGAATTCTAGATCTACATTTATTTAAATAATTCGTCTACAAGACTTGGATCAAGTCAGTTGGCACCAACCACGTGTTCAAGATAGAAGATTCCCCGGCACAACGAGATCAATCAACCAAAAGAACATCTCGTTACATATGGACCTCCGACGAAAGAATATTCAATAATATCGTTACGTATGGCACTCTCCGATAAAAGAAATATGACACCAGTCCGACGAATATAATTTGGCACAAAATTTAATCCAGATCTGGAACCATTTTCTAAAATCTTCAAGGGAACTTTGTTTTTATTTTACGGAGGACAAAAAAATTTCTGTGTTTAACAAGGTCAGTTGGTTATCGATAATTATTTTTACTAAGATTTTCGTTAGAGTTACGTCTAACTCACGAAATCTATTATATGTAATTGGCAAAGGCAATAAGACCAATATACATTATTACTGGCATTATTATTAAAAAGACCAGTAAAGCAAATAACTGGCAATATTTAAAAGACCAGTAAAATAAATAACTGGCATTATAAGGAAGACCAGTAAATAATCATTTGTCTGGCACAAAGTAAAAGGAAGACCAGATTTAACCAACTGTTAAACCAGAATAAAAGTACTCGGCTCAATAGATTTGTAGATCAAGACTTAGACTCCAGTAAAGTACAATTTTACTGTCAAGCATTATTAACAGACTAAGGCTTCAAGAACTCTATTAATATATTATAAGTATATCTGAGATAAGGCAAAATCCAGATATTGGACATTTTGCTCCAATTCAAGAAACTAACAAAAGAATTAAATATGGCTTCCGATTCTAGAACTCAACGACTATTCGAATTAATTGAACTAGCAAAAGAAAAGCAAATTCCGAAGCCAGAGCAGTGGGCCGATCGCCAAGAAGAGAAAGAGTTTGAAGAAAAGAAATTGCAAGACGCTGAAAAACAAAGGCAAATAGAAGAAAAGAAATTGCAAGACGCCGAAAAACAAAGGCAACATGAAAAAGAAAAAATGGAAAATGACAAACAAAATAAAGAAAACAAAGAAATCATTCCGAATCAAGGCCAATCAAATATGACCGATAAATACAGACTGATGAACAAAATACCGGCATTTAATGAGAACATTGATAACATGGACTCATATCTCATTAGATTCGAAGAGATAGCAACCACATCCGGTATACCTGAAACACTTTGGTCAAGTTCACTCCTCACTTTCTTGACTGGCAAAGCTCTCAACATTTGCTCCCAACTGTCCACCAATGAACGCAGCACTTACCATGATATCAAGGAAGCTTTACTGCGCCAATACGGAGCAACTTCAGCCAACTATAGAAAGAAATTCTATAATGAAAGGCCACAGCAAAATGATGATCCTCAAATATTTGTAGCCAATATGTCAATGTGGTTCGATAGATGGGTATCAATGGCCAAAGTAGAAGAAAGTTACCAAGCTCTTCGTCAACATATTATCATTGATAACATCACACATGCTCACTCAGAAGATATTCAATCATATATAATAGAAAGAAATCCCACTGACATCCAGACATTAACCAAGATCATAAGACAATATAAAGCAGCCTATCCAAACAAGTCAGTCAAACCATCAAGTGAAGAAAATTTTGTTTGCTTTGCCCACGACAAAAATGCCAAATATAAGCAAGATGACAAGATCAAATGTAACAAATGTCACAAACCAGGACATTTTACTTCTCAATGCCGCAGCAAAACCATAGAATGTTCATATTGCCATAAAAAAGGTCATCAAATTCATGAATGTTGGAAAAAACAAGCAAGTTACAAAAATCAAAATTATGATAGACCCACATCGCCAACTCAAAGAGAGCAATACAATTTCAACAAAGCACCTGGAAACAATAAACCAGAAAATAGACCTCGCTACAGAAGTCAATCACAAGATTCCAGACCACAATATGCGCCAAACAGAAGCTCATATAACAGAAGCTATTACAATGAACATTCAACTATGACAGTCATTGCGAAATCCAATGGTCTCAAATTTTATCCAGGCTTCGTAGGAGACATGAAGGTGCAAGTTCTTCGCGACACCGGAAGCACGTCCACATTAGTACATGAACGCTTTGTACACGCAAACCGCTTCACAGGCAACCATGTCCAAGCCACTGCCTTCAACGGAACTGTCAGCAAGTTACCTGAAGCCATCATTTATGTTACTACACCATTCTTCAGTGGTCAAACAAAAGCATTAGTAACACCCAATCTACCAGTAGACCTCATCATTGGAAACATGAAGGGAGTTAAAGAATGCACTCCTCAAGAACTTACTGAATGGACAAATGCTATCGACCAAAATCACAAATGTAGCACAGTGATTACCAAATCCAAGTCCAAACAACAAGAACATTTGGCACATCTACAAGTCAGCCAATATGATCACGCAGCTACGACAAAAGTTCAAATCATACAGAATGGACAAGCAACAATTACCAGTTCACTAGCCAACAACAATCAAGAGTTACCAAGATTCCAGAATGACCAAGAGTTTAAGCAGCCGACATGGACATCCCCATTCACATCAAGCCCATCCCTACCGGTCGTACGTCCACCTCCAATTCCCAAATGTCCATTGTCGAACTATGAAGACCAAGATTGTCTATACAGAGTCTCCAACCATAGTACAAGAACATTAACTGACCAAAACAAATTGAGTCAAAACAAGTCACATTCCAGATACAGAAAATTCAAACATGATAACAGAAACATAGTCATATCAGCACGCAAGAAAGCAAATGAAGCCACAGCCATAGCAAACTCCAATACCAGAATGAGAATCAATAGAAACAGAACACTAAAACAATTTGAACCAGGAGATCAAGTATGTCTGTTACTACCAGACAAAAGCAACAGACTATTTATAAAATGGCAAGGTCCATTTTCCATACTCAGAAAAATAACAGATGTTGACTATGAGATAGACATCCACAACAAAAAGAAAATCTATCATGTCAACATGCTACAGAAATATAATACAACAGAAGATATCACTAATCCAGAACACAATGAAAGAGCTATATCATGCCTTGCAGTCATACCAGAAGAAGATGAAAATGACATGTCTGAATTTGACGACATCAATATGCCACAAACAAATACCAAACAAACTGAATTTTGGCAAGACATAAAGCTAAATTCAATGACACCGCAAAAGCAGAAAGAACTGACTAACATTCTCAAAGAACATTCAGAAATATTTACAGATGTTCCAGGCAAAACTTCCATTGCAGAACACAAAATAATACTTACTGATTCCAAGCCTACAAAAGCAAGACCTTATCCATTACCAGTACACTACAGAGACTTTCTTAAACAAGAAATTAACCAACTATTAGAGCAAGGAATCATTGAACATTCCGACTCTCCCTATGCTGCACCAATAGTTCTTGTCAAACGGAACCAGACGACAAATCCAAGAATGTGTGTCGATTTCAGACAATTGAACAAAATAACACAACTTGACTCATATCCTATGCCAAATCCTGAAGATCTTATGACCAAATTTTCAGAAGCAAAGTTCTTCACTAAAATAGACCTGTCCAGAGGTTATTATCAAATACCAGTCAAACAAGAATGCAAACAGTTTACGGCATTCACCACAGCTTATGGACTTTTCCATTTCAACTTCATGCCATTTGGTCTAGTCAACGCCAGCAGCACCTTTAATAGAGCCATCCACAGCATACTAGGCAATCGCTCTGACACAGTGTCATATATAGATGACATTTGCATATTCCATAAGACATGGAATGAACACATCAAAGGCTTACAAGAAGTCTTCAGCATACTGAAACAACACGGTTTTACCATAAAGCCTAGTAAGGTAGAACTAGCCATGTCAGAAATATCCAATTCGCTGAGACCACAAGAGAACATTATTCAACGCATACTAGACATCAAAGTACCCACCAGTAAAAAGCAAGTGAGAAGTATTTTGGGTCTGTGTAATTTTTACAGACATTTCATACCAGGTTACACAGCACTCATAGCTCCATTGATTAAACTCACTAAGAAAGGACAACCAACGAAGATTCCATGGTCTACAGAGTTACATACCACAATTGAGAACATTAAAGCTGAATTTTCAAGAGACACTATTCTCAAACTTCCGAATCCAGAGAAGCAATTTTACCTCGCCACAGATGCTTCATCTTCAGCTATAGGTGCATGCCTAATGCAGAAATATCAAGACACTTCACAGAAAGACCAAGAGACTTTGCACCCAGTATTTTTCATCAGCAGGAAGTTGTCAACAGCTGAAACCAGATACTCAACCATAGAACGAGAATGCCTGGCCATCGTATGGGCCATAGCCAAGTTCTCCAGATATCTACTAGGTGCTAAGTTTACACTTCTAACTGACCATGCACCACTAGCATTTCTGAACTCAAAGAAGTTAGCGAACAGTCGTTTAACTCGGTGGAGTCTACAACTCACAGACTACCAATTTGAGGTCAAGACAATTCCTGGACGTGAGAATGTCTTCGCCGACACACTTTCCAAATGTATTTAATCATTTACATAATTTTGTATATAATTTTTCCACAGGTGTAATATATCAGTTTTGTTAGCATATGTATTAGTATATCAGTTTTGTTTGAATATGTATTATTTCAGAATCAAGTACCATAAAGAGAAGTAACTCATTCAAGATTTAATTCATATTATATTATGCCTTGTAAATTTTTTTTTTCAGGTAATTCACGATCAACATTGTCTCATATTATAATAGTTTTATATTTATGCATTCAATTTTGAGTTTCAGATGCATCTACTTAGTTAGAAATATTTCTTATCAAGTCTTCAATAATTTTGTACATGACACTATATTTGAATTTTATTGTCAACAAGTTGTCACATTGTTATATCAAGCTTTCTGAACATTGTCATACGTTACCTCAACCATTCCTATAATTTCATGTATGGTAGCTTGTGTATATTCAAATATTGTTACTGCCATGTAAGCATTTTTATTGCCATACAAAAATGCTTAAAACGGAGGGGGGGGTAATATGTCACATAAACAAATTATGTATTTGTTAGTCAAAGGTAAATCTTCT
>JADKLZ010000003.1:56349913-56373879 GCA_021533235.1 Biomphalaria straminea
ATAGCGTTATGTTGTTATTGTGCTATGGCGCTATGTTGTTGCGGTGAATAGCGCTATGTTGTTATGGCGTTATGTTTTTATGGTGATATAGCGTTATGCTGCTAAGGTAATATGGTGTTATGGTGATATGGTAGTGTGATGATATGCTCGTGATTATGTGATGAAACCCATGTATACAGTTTCCCGCAAAGTTGACGAACTCTGGCTGGTTATACATTCTTGTGAACCTGAATTTAACTAATTAACTATCCGGGCTAGGGAGCATTAAGCTATAAACAAAAATATGGAGAATCTTAAATCTTTATAGATAAGTGCTTCATTTTATCAAAGTTTTTTTTTCACTGACCTCTATATTTGGCTGTTTTATTTGGAAGGAAAGATGCAGGGGAAGTAACTCTGTTTGTTTACTAGATAACAGATTAACTCTCTACCGCCGGCTGGATCAACGATCTCGAAATGATAAGAGTTATCCCGGCTAATTTTGGGGTGTTTTTTACCCTGGACGGGCCGCAACTACGGCATGGATGTGACACAAATCCGTTCTTACGACGTCCTGCGTGTTTGACGCAAGTAATGGGTGTCAACGCACTCTGGGAGATAAATGATTGTTGGCTTTTTTTTTTTAAACTTTGACTAAGATAACTGGGAACTTCATTTCTGTGAGAGTTGACACCGCAGACCTGTTTATCCTCTTTCTCTCTTCAACCCAGCGTAGTAGCGTCGTGGTCACAACTGCATTATGGGAAGTGATCTGACAGGCAGATTGGACTAATTACCGTTTGATTTCTGAACTCTGTATACACAGTGGATAGACACACCCAAATATACCAGTGACCTTCTGACCCTTGCAGAAGTTGTATTTTACTGTAGTCTGACAGTGTAATGGTGGCCTATATAATGTAAAGTCCCAAAAAGCCTGTGGAGTCTGGGAGCGCATGCGGCGCCCTGACCGCACTTCCCCGTGGTGGAGGCTGTCCAGGCCTGAGCAAGCTATTATAGCACAGTGCAGGACAGGCCACTGTCCTGTTGGCTCATACTTTTCACGGCTATGGCCAAATTTGATTCACGGTGCCCCCGCTGCGAAGAAGAAGAGGAAACCGTGCCTGGAGGCCCAATGTTTGACTGTCCCAGACTTGCTGATCTCCGCCTCGACAAGTCTGGGAAACCAAAACTTCTCGACCTGTATGGTGACGCCTATGCACTACGCAAGACAGCAGGGTTTCTATCCAGGGCTTTAGCAAGAGATTATTTAAGCCTCTCAAGCCCTCACTCAAATGGAGTTAATGAATGAATGAATGAATTAGAATTGGGTGGATTCAGGGCGTCCTAGAAATTTTGAAGTTGAAAAATCACAGAGATTTGAACCGAAGACTCTTCGTTTCGGAAATCAAGTGCGTTACCACTCAGCCACCACGCGACAAGCGAAAGTAAAATTAGTCAGCATGAGATTTTTTTTTTTTTAAAGTTTAAAACTTGGTTAGGCTTTGACTCTGAGAATTACGCTACCATCATTAAAATCTCAATACCACTATCTCATAACAGAAAAACTAAGTCGAATAAGAACAAAACATGACGTTTAAAACCATAGCATCTTATACGGTAGTACCAAAGAATTTAAAAGTTTTAACCAGTTCAAGTTTCTCACTAGCTACAGAGGCAATGGAGGCGCGGTGGATGCGCAGTAAAGCGCTTGGCTTCTGAATCGGGGGTCCTGGGTTCGAATCCTGGTGAAGACTGGGATTTTTATTTCGGGATCCTTTGGCGCCCCTGAATCCACCCAGCTCTAATGGGTATCTGACATTAGTTGGGAAAAGTAAAGGCGGTTGGTCGTTGTGCTGGCTACATGACACCCTCGTTAACCGTAGGCCACAGAATCAGATGACCTTTACATCAACTGCCCTATAGACCACAAGATCTGAAAGGGGAACTTTTTTTTTACAGAGCAATGTCATCCTTAGTTACCCTACGAAAGTCGATTGTCATTTCTTTGTTGTTGCTTTGTTGTTTTTATTTAATGTTAAAAAAATATTATCATTTCAGTATTGAAAACTAAAGAAATACAAAACTACCTACATCGGGCCTCCAGTCCCGCGGGTAACCTCGTAATGGAACTCTCTAAAAATGTGTCTGTACGTTTAAGCTTCTTCCGACGACAAACGTTTTCATTGGAGAGTTCCCAACAAAAACCAATAAACGAACCAAACCCTAATGGACAGTGACTGTCTTTGGTCTCTGTTGACTGATTGACAAGGTCGATACAGGAGTACAGGAGTGGACAGTTAGGTACTAAAGTACTATTAACATTCTTTCATCATTTGGTCATTACAGTTAACGGACTAATCTTTCCTCATGCTAATGACCGCCAGCCGAAATCAAGAGAAGATGATCCAATTTTATAGATGTTAGAGTGCCCACTATGGAATACTTTGGAAACATTTCTCTGCTGTCGAAAAGCGTTCTCTCCCCCTGAGGCGTACGTTATTTTGCGAAACATTTGGTATTGGTTACAGAACTTAAGTTGGAATGGTGGGCTATAAAGATTGTCTATCTTGTCCGTTGTATTTTCATGTTACCTTAGTTATCGGCCCTTCTACATAGCCCTGACTTGTTGCAGACTTTCTTCAGAAATGAAAAGTATTACACATCCTAGTTCCAATCTCTTGCAGAATAACTCGGGGGGGGGGGGGGGCACTGCGTTAGGGGCTCAAACTGGGCAGCATCTTGACGACAGAGTATTCCACGGGGCAAGCAATGACTGAATGTACTACGTATACTATTGAATAGTTCTTACTTGGTAGACATTAGCTAGATAAAGTTCTTTGGTCATGCTTAAGGCCAACCAGTGTTTTGATATAATTATATATATATATACTTCTGCTGTCTATTTGTCTATCTGTCTGTCTCTTTTTCGCAACCCCTTAAAGTTTTTATCCCCAATTATCAAAAGACAAATAGAGCTATTTAGTCCTGTTGATTCGTAGATGTCATTCTTGAAGTCTTTACTTGGCCAAGGAATAGAAACATATAGAAACCTGAAAATATCTTCCGGTTCCGGTTTAAATAAAGAAAAAAAAGACGTTAATGTGCAATTATAAATATCAATTTGTGATAAGCAGTTTATTTTTATTTGGTCACTAACAAACTCTATTCATAAGAAAAAAACATTTCAGAAATTTCGTTGTTAGAAGGTCTAATGTAATTGAGAATATTATTCGACTAATGTTAATTAATTTTAAAATATCATTTGCAGTAATGAGTCGAAGCTTTCAACAAACCTGTAATATCTAATTAGAATAGAGGTACAAGTTGAGGCCGGTAGGTTAAATCTAGTGATTCTTCTATATAGCTTCTATGAAATAAACAATGCATGCGAAGGTTTCTTGCTACAACAGTAAAATCTCAATGGAGTCATGCTGTACTACGATATATCTTTGGTTTGTGACTGCGAAGTGCCCCCCCCCCCCTCTTTTTTTTCACCCTCCTATCTAGGCCCTCTTGTTAGATTGTAATTTTGTTACAATTTTTTATGCCCCTTCTAAAGGTGTTCCCAGGTGAGAAAATGATGATAAATGACACGTGTTTACTGCGCAAAACACAAGAGGCCCTTGACTTCAATATCAGCTCCAGGTATCACTGCTGCGTATCAATGTCTAGCTGTTTGGTCCGATTACGTCACCCTGCAACCAAATATTTACTTAAGCGCCTTTTTTTTTTAAATAGGGCAGGAAGTGGCTTTTAAAAAAATAACGTCTATTGCAGTCACTGTATATGGTTAATTTGAAAACACGTACACACTAAATAACCGAATTAAAAACAATCTATTTACACAACTAATTGGAAAATAATCTATGTTTACAACTAATTTCAATTTATTTTTTTACACCAGCAGTTTCAAAACAATCTATTTACACGGCTAATTGGAGAATAATCTATGTATGCAACTAATTTGAAAATAATTATTTACACAACTAATTTTGAAACAATCTATGTACACAACTAATTTTTTAAAAAAATTATTTACACAACTAATTTGAAAAAAATTTACACAACTAATTTGAAAAAAATGTGCACAACTAATTTGAAAACAATTTGCACAACTAATTTGAACACAATTTGGACAACTAATTTGAAAACAATCTATGTACACAATAAATTTGAAAACAATTGCTAATTGCTAGTTGTATAAAATTGAGTCTTTCACTTTTCTTTAATTCGTTTTTTTTTTAATTTGTCTATTTCCGAAATAACAATCACAGGGCGCCCGTTGGTTTCACCTCTCAGGGCGCCATGTTCCCGTACAAGCCCCAATGTTCCGAAGACTATTTCTGGCCTGACCTTGAACACCGTACAAGGAGTTTGTCAAAGTCGGAGCTCAAAGGATCTCGCTATCACCGAGGGCCACTCCAGCGACCCGCTGCAGACTTGACTTTTTATGACCAGTGAGTGGCGCAGTGATAGAGTGCTGATGAAAGAACAGAAAGGGTGGTGAACATTTTTAAAAAAAGGGGGGGGGGGCAAGAGATGAGTGGGCCTATTAAGCGTCCTTCGCGCCAACCCTGGAGGGGTAACACGGGGACCAATTACAGGACTTGATTTTTTCTGTATGTGTTTGTGATTTCTTAAGCTTATCTATGTACTTGCAATGATGTGATATTTCTCTCTCTACCTCTCTCGTCACACACACATATACACACACATTCTAATATATTTCATTTACTGTTGCTCTCTCTCTTTTACTGACCAATGATTGAATAAGTATAAAAATCAATACCCTTTTTGTTTACTGTCCAAACACACACACGTCTCTAATAAATAATTAAAATGTTGTAGGTTTTTAATAGACCACAACTAATCAGTGAGTGACGTTTAATATTTTTTTTTTTTTTTGTAAATCAGAGATACAAACCGATTCTAATAATAAAGAAATGTGACTTTTTATTTTTAAGTAGACTTTTTCTGTTATTATAAAAAGGTTTTTACGTTTGTGCATACAATATGCATACTTACTTTCAATATATACAGTTATCATTTTTAGAAGATTAAAAAAAAATGAGTAAGATAAAGAATTCAGTGAAATAAAAAAGGGATTAGATATATACAACATGGTTTATATTCAAGCGTAACAGTCTTGGTATTTTGTGAGTCACGAGAGAGTTGCTGAATACTTAAAAAGGTATAACATCCTTTAACAGCAACAATATTTTTTTGTAAATACTTAAAAACAAAACCACAAAAGTTTATTTTAAGAGCAGTTGTATCAATTAATTTGGATTAGCCACATTGTCAAATTTTTAATAGAAGAAACCTGAGCGATTAGAAATATTTTGACCAATTAATTTTGTCTAGTGCATATTCATATGCTTTTGTATTTCTCACTGCGCTATGATCCTATCACTTGTCTGGAGCAGTTGGGAAAAGAAAGGGGGGAGGGGGGTATCTGGGTTAATTTGTGGACACAATGTTAGTATAAGAAGTTCCCCTTTCAGACCTTATATGGCAGATGATGTATAGGTCATCTGTTTCTGTGGCCCACGGTTTACTTTCCCCCAATTAATGTCAGGTACCCATAAGAGCTGGGTGGCGCCCCAAAATCCCGAAATTAAAAATCCCAGTCTTTACCAGGATTCGAACATAGGACCTTCGAGCCAAGCGCTTCACCGCTCAGCCACTGCGCCCTCTCAAAGTTAGTAAAAAGGTCACTAATTCAACTTATACCACCACATCTGCCAAGTACAGTTTTTTTCCCTTGTTTGACACCAAACCAAATAATTAGTTACCAATTAGTTAACTGGAGGTGCGGTGGCTGAGCGGTAAAGCGCTTGGCTTCCGTATCGAAGGTCCTAAGTTCGAATCCTGGTGAAGACTGGGATTTTTATTTCAAGATCCTTGGGCGCCACTCTGAGTCCACCCAGCTCTAATGGGTACCTGACATTAGTTGGGGAAAAGTAAAGAGGGTTGGTCGTTGTGATGGCCACATGACACCCTCGTTAACCGTAGGCCACAGAACCAGATGACCTTTATATCATCTGCCCTATAGACCACAAGATCTGATAGGGGGGGAACTAAGTAACTAAAAATAGTTAACTAATCGTTGTTGTTGTTGTTTTGTTATAATTGTTTTTGTTTTGTCAGTTCCAAGAAACATTTGAGCAAAATTTCAACTTGATCTGTGTTTGGGTGTAGGAGAAATAATGTGTACCAACATTTTAACAGACAGACAGACAGTCCGACTTTATAAAAGCTTTGCAAAAAAAAAAAAAAAAATGAAGAAAGTGAAGGGAAGAGAAACCACTCACGAATATAATCTTAATTGCAACTTTCATAGCAACTTTCCCCCTTGCGCACCCAAAGACATAGAACACTTTACAATTCAAATTCTGCTGTAAACCAAGTGATGTTAAAACACCAAACGCTGGACCTATGGTTCCGTCTCGTTGACTGGTCCCTCTTTATCTGATTTAAATGGTAATGAGGTTCGTCTGGGGGGGGGGGGGTGAAATGGTAATGGTCAATCATTGTCCGGTCATATCTGTGTCCACTTCTATTATCGTTCTTGTACTCCCAAGATGAGTTCCGACCATTCCCTTGACCGAGCAGTCACGTGACTCACTTAATGCGTTGATCCTGTCCTGGGAGCCTTCTTTACCTTTTTATTAACTTCTGTTACAGCCATGGCCTGTCTTAGGCCACTGCAACCTATGCGGTCGCAGTGGGCCCCGCGCTTTCATAGGCCCCGCTATTGCTAGGACCGGCCCTGGTTACAGCGATATGTAATGAGTGCCATAAGAAAAGTCTAGATTTTATTCTAAAGTAACCAGACCAGAGTGGACCAACTTAATTCTTTCAGTAACCCCAGTCTGGACTAAAAACTTTTCCTGTTAGTTTATAACATAAGCCAATCCATACCATAAGTCAATGCTAACTTTATCCTGTCTATAACATAAGCCTCGGATAGGACCACTTTATCCCAAAGTTATGTCTATTACATAAACGTCGGATCGGTAAACTTATCCTGTCTCTAGCATAATTGTCGGATGTGCTAAAAATGTATATTGTCCATGACATCTGGAATAGGAAAACGTAAGCCTGTCTATAGCATAAACCTCGGATCGGTCAACTTTTTAACCTGTTTCTAACATAATTGTCGAATAGACAAAAAATGTATGATTGTCTATAACATTAATCTGGAATAGAAACTTTATTCTGTCTTAAGCATAAACCCCTGATCGGTTAATTTAAAGCTTTTAACCTGTTTATAACACACATGTGGGGTTAGGGTTAGAGTTATCCTCTTTACTTCCTGTCACTTTTTGTATAGCTGCTTCACCTTCTTAAAAAAAAAATTTAAAAAAATTCATGGATTCGTTTTGAATCGTCACGCCGATTCAGCACAATTTGTTCATCCAACAATTGGTTCATCCTATAAATGGTACATCCTGAAAATGAATCATCCTACAAATGGTTCATCCTACAAATTATTTCATCAGACTAATGGTTCAACCTACAAATGGTTCATCGGACTAATGGTTCATCCTACAAATGGTTCATCATACAAATGGCTCATCCTGCAAATGGTTCAGGCGACTAATGGTTCATCCGACAAAGTACTAACAATTGGGTCACTGACAATGGATTAACCGACAAATTGCTGCCAATAGGGCCTATGAAAACGGATTCACCGACAAATCACTGGCAATTAGGTAACCACCGACAAATCACTGGTTATTGGGTCATTGACAATGAATCCTCCGACAAATCACTGACAATGAATCCTCCGACAAATCACTGACAAGTGGGTCACTGACAATAGATTCAACAACAAATCACTGACAATTGGGTCGCTGACAAAGGATTCACCGAATTGGTGTATAAATCTAATTGTTTTTGTATGCATCTTTGTGTTTCTACCAGTTATACGGAGACGCTTCACTTTCTATCGAACCAAAAAACTACTGAACTTCAAATCCATCTTTCTGACAATCTTCTTCACTTAGCCTGGACTGAATCTCGTCTGTGCCACTCCATCGCCTTCTTGAAACAGAACTGCTCCGAAAATAATCATTAGAATTTCTTTTCAAACCCGCGAGGCTGTCCATCTCGCAGGCGCCTTGCTGGTCAGGGGCGCAGACTATCAATGCAGTGGGCTTTGGCGCTCACGCCGTCTTCGTTTATGACCAGCGCTCACCTTTCGGCTTTTGATCTGCACGTGCTGGCATGTCCAGGGAATGTCCAGAGAAACTGATGGCTTGTCTTAATTGAATTCCCCCCCCCCCCTCTTTTTCTCCTCTCTCCTTGGTCAGAAACAAAAAAGGAGGTTGAGGGGGGGGGGAGATCATGAGATTTGCGGTTGGTTGAGAAAGTGTTATTACCAGACATTTGGTCTTCTTTTAACTTTCAATGGCGGTAGAAAGATGAGTTTTTTTTTTTTTGGGGGGGGGGGGAAGAAAAGGAAGTGGAGAACTGCGCATGTCTAATTTGTGTGATGATTGCTAGTGAGCGACACGTTTTCCAGGAATGCTGGGAATTGTGTGAAATGGCGGCTCAAGACAAAGAGAATTGAGATGTCCGAGCCATTAGAATATTTAGAGCTTTGTCTAGAAACGGGCGAAATAATCGTGTGTGTGTCTGTGTGCTCGAAACATTAACGACTGTCGACAAAGATTATTTCCCTTTTTTTCCCGGTGGTTCATCGTGGTATTTTTCTTTTCTTAATTCCTTAAGTCAGGGATTTGATAAATGGGGTTTCTATTCATGCGACTCTGAACTAACTAGCTCGACATCAATAAAAAAATAATAATTTTGAAATTGATAGAATGTCTTGATTATGCATAAACAGGGAAACTATAAAGCTTGTTAAATCTAAAGCACTAATAAAATCCTCTTCTGCTCAGTATCTTGTACGCCGTACATAACACTTCTGTTATTGGCTGTTGAAAGACTCGAAGAACTCTTGCAAAGGTCGATGAAAACACATTTAAGAAAACCCGAAGACAGACGCAGATGACAAAAAGAGATCTCCCCACCCCCGTAAAACAAACAGCTTTGTCTGCATTAGATGGGTCAAAATATGGGTCTGTGTAGTCTAGTGAGATCTGCTCTCATATTAAATCGAAGACAATCTCCCATCATCTTGTCTGGAAATACCTTTCAAATTAAATAGCTCAATTTAAAATGTAATCTTTTTTGTCCTAGAACTATACTCTAGCTATTTCTAAATGAACCTCTCAAAAACCTCATGATTTGTTAAATGTTAAAAATTCATGTCTCGTCCCCAGAGATCTCAGTTACAACAACATCCAGTACATCGGCAAGAAAACATTGAAGAGTTCCACTTTGCTGAAAAACCTGTAAGTACCGGTACAGACTTGTGTATCTGTGTGCATGGAAGAATGTAACTTTGGAAATGTATGGAAAGGGGCTTCGACAAAACAAACATCGAGAAGACAATTTGACTGGATTACGTGAGAATGAAAGCAAAGAAAATGTACAACTGTTTAGTGTTGTGTTCTACATGGTTCCCAAAAAGATAGCAAGCTAGATCTTTCTGTAGCTCAAACTTACATTTAAATTGAAGTCAGACCAAACAGTGGTTCAACCAACTAAACACCAGGCAGGGTTCTGATCACTTGGTAGGCGCGGTGGGTGAGCGGTAAGGCGCTGGGCTTCTGAACAAGGGGTCCCGGGTTCGAATCCTGGTGAAGACTCGGATTTTTATTTCGGGATCCTTGGGCGCCTCTTTGTATACCCAGCTCTAATGGATACCTGACATTGGTTAGGGAAAAGTAAAGGTGGTTGGTGGTTGTGCTGGCCACATGACACCCTCGTTAACCGTAGGCCACAGAATCAGATGACCTTTACATCAACTGGCCAATAGACCACAAGGTCTGAAAGGGATCTTCAGATCACTTGAATGTTACATCTTAAGACTCAAGAAATATCCTGTCATTTATAAGTTGTGACTATCCTTCTGTTTTACCCAAACTGACTTAAATGGCCCAATCAAAGTTTGTTTTCAGATCGAGTAGCGAAGTATATTTCAATACATTTCATAGAAACAAAGTACTCAGACAACTTGCTCAAATTCTCAGAACCCCAAAGAAAGAACGTTTCAATAGTAAACTTTTCTATTCATCTAGAACAAATACAACGTCCCCATACCAATAAAAAACAAGGTTACAAAGACAGTTTCTGTGAAAACACAAACTTAAAATCGGCCCTCGAAGTGGTCCACCCAGGCAAGTATCAATATTTTCAGAAAGAACATCCGAATGAAATTATATCAAAGACAAATGACGGATAAGAATGCAGATATAAAGTTGACAGATCTTATGTAGTGCCCTAGCGGTCCAGCAGATTGAGAAAGACAATATCTCCTTTATACATTTTCATCTACATTTAGAAGATGATGCGCAAAATTTTTATGACCTTCAATTTATTAAACTCTTGGATCAATAAACCTTGCATTCGAAAATTCCCGAAAGTGATAGTCCTTTGAAGAACTAGATATAGAACCCGGGAGAACAAGATAGTCCTTTCAAAACCGATGTTGCATCTAGAACTAGAATCCTATGTCTAGATCTCTAGCCAAATTTAAATTTATTTTATCACTTTACTTTAAAAGTGATAACCAGTCAAACTAGAGTTCTCTCCACGTGTCAACGAGCTAGCTATTATTTTCTCGGCAATATTTATCAACTGTAAAATTTCTAGAAAAATCGATAGAGCCTTTTTTTTAGATTATTATTGATTTTTTATTCAAAGGTGTACTAATTTAATGTTCAGGAAAATTGTCTTCTGCCAAAATTTAAAGGCCTAGCTCTATCTTGGAATTATTCAGTAAAAAAAAAAGTGGCTAATTAGGGGAGCTTAAATTTAAAATTGCTTTAAGTTTATTGATATATTATCTAAGATTTACTTATAGTTATGCGTAAATCTGATAGTAATATAGACTACGTCTAAATTGTAAGTCAAAAAGTAGATTTAGATCTAGACTAGATCTTATGAGTTCTACGTGTAAATAATTAATAACTTATACAATGGCCGCTGGCCTAACTGGTAGAATCGTTCTGTCAAGAGTTCGATATCTCAACTTGATTTTAAAAAAAAATAGTAATCATTATTTTTTTTTTTTTTTTTTAAGTTGTATAAAAAATGTATACTTTTAAAATGTTATTCTTGTCTTTAAGGGTTTTTTTTTTCGTTGCTTTGGGTTTGTACTAGCAATTAGCCAGATTACCCGCTACTTAGTCTGGCTTCCATACTGCTTGCTGATTATTACACTCTGATCACTGCCACTGGTTCTACTGTTCGCAAGAGAAGAGCCGGGGGGGGGGGGGGCGGGGGGAAAAAAAAAATATTTTATCTCATATTTGAAATGTCATTCGAGGCGAATGAATACGAAGACTCAAGAGTGTTGAATGACATTAAGGTGTGACGCTGTGAATGCATCAGCACTGGCACCCCAACATCAATGCTGAGATGTTATAGGATAGAAGCAATACTGAACTAAAAAAACAAATCACACATCTATGATTCGTGTATTATTTGAGCTTTTTACAATACATTTATTCAACTTCATGAAACCTGGAACCTTCTGGGTAGGGGGGGGGGGCTCAAAAACCTGGACACGGATCTCAAAAACGGCTCTAACGATCTTCCTAGAAATTTGACAGTTGAAGTATATTGTTTGGAAAAGATGTTTTTCGTTGGTCATACTGGGAAAACTTTAATTTGACCATTATAAGTATAACAAGAAATTTAAATTTGACTAGAAAACGAGAAAATATTTATCTTGAACGGACTAGACGTCATCATGCAGTCCCTATTCATTCATAATCTCCAAATACAAAAACAAAACTTAATAAAATACTCAGAAAGACACAAAGATAAAGGCACATTCCTCGTCCCATATGCTAGGACAAATCTGTACAAATGCTCTTTCTTCCCTAGTGCCATTAGAGCTTGGAATGGTTTGCCTGAGCTAGCCAGGAAAACCAGTGACTTGGCAGAATTTAAGTCACTGGTAAATATGCATGACTGAATGCATGACGCGTAGGACGTAATCATCTTCTTTTTTGAAGTGACGTCTGTATTATATAAGATAAGAAGATAAGATAAGAGTTGAATAAATTAATGTTCAGGAACATTTTGCGCTGCGTCTTCTAAGTCGAACTAAAAGTCAATTATTTGATTTAAAAACTGACATGTTTTGGATGTTTCTTCGGAGTTGAAGATAGTTTACTTCCTAGTCCAAACATCCCACAGTACGTTGGGGGTTGGGAGCGGGCAGGATTTGAACTCGGGACCATCGATAAATCCAAACGACAGTCCAGTGCGCAAACCGCACGACCAGGCAGCCATTCAAGCATTCACTAAACCTAGATTGTTTTGGGGGGGGGGGGGGGGGGGGGGGGGGTGCCATAATTTGAGTGTTTATTTTTTTTAAATTTCATTTGATATTCATTGAATATTTAATAACTATTAAAGTAACACTAATTGTTTTATAAGTTGTTTTTTTTCTCTAAATATAGTTTATACCGTATTTTTATATTGCATTTCTTGTGTAATTCCGATTTTATATCATTTGTCTTTTTTTTTTTATTATTATGTAAATCCTTCATATAAATTACATAAACAAAAGAAGAAAATTGTATAAAGATGTCTAGCGTACCATAAGGTGAACATCTCTGACAAGAAGCTTTCCTGATGAATTTTTTTGTTGAAGAGGAAATAGCTGACGTCTAAGGGTAGATAATCTACTTCACCGATGTATCTTAGCTGTGTCAGGGACTGTATTTACCGTGCTGAAGGTTTTGTCCCTTTGCGCCGCCCTACTAAAACCAACTCCATAAATTAGTCGGCACCTACCGTTGGCGCGGTTACAACGCCACAAAGCCTTGTACTAGGGCGCTGGACGATGTATGGGGTCTAACCTTTTACCAATGCCTTTACAACACAGCAGACTCAGTCCTGTATGTTGTTTTCTAATTTAGTGGCCCGAGGAGGCAATAAACTTCTCTAGATGAGACGTGGCTACTGGACGACCGTGTGATTCTTATCTCTCCTGAGCCGGTTCTAAGTCGCTGCTTAGCCCTACAAGAATCACATTTATGACGTGAGGGGAGGGGGGGGGGGCTCATGTTTGCTTTATGGAACTATGTAGGTGCTTACAACGATTGTGTGTTTTCTTGGACACGTGTGTGTGTCTGTGTGTAACCCCATCACGTACTTATATAAGTGGCCACCACCTGAGTCGAAATACTTTGAGATCGGGAGAGGTAAACTACAAAAACTTACCCGTCTAACAAACAGTGGCGGCTCGTTGGGGGAGGCTAATTTTGAAGTGGCAGTACAGGTGGTCTGCCAATGTCACATACAGCGAGAATGTCACTTTGATCGACGTATTTGTGCCTCGCATGAAAGCGAAGCATGTTCGAAATGAAAAACTCCGGAACTCGAGGCAGTGATAAATGGAACATTAATTTGTCAGAACACATTGTGTATTATAAACAAGCACAACTCTAATTACAGTGGTTAAAACCGAGACCACTTGTAGTAGGCCTAAACACAGACCAGTGACGTCACAACCTGTGGTCAGTGGATACAAATAGCTCGTTGCCAAGTCACAGGTCTGGGTTCAGGCCAGTGGCGTAGCTAGGAATTCGACATCATTTGGGGCTTGACATCTTTGGAGGTCCTTGCATATTGCGTAATATTTAAAATTTAATGTAAAAATAAATTTGAACCTCACCAGTGGTGACACTTTGGAGTTACTTCAAGAAACTGGATGGCTGCCTGGTCGAGCGGTTTGCACGCTGGACTGTCGTATCGATTTACCGATGGTCCCGAGTTCAAACCCTGCCCGCTCCCATCCCCCGTCGTCCTGCGGGAGGTTTGGACTAGGAAATAACTATCTTCAACTCTGAAGGAATTTCCGAAACATGTAAAACAAAACTGACTTACTATTTGAGGTTACTATTGACAATAAATTGCTACTTTGAGTTCTCTTCAGAAAAAGACTTACCATTTGTAATTCCTTTAAGAAGTTGACTTACTATTTGTAATTCCTTTAAGAAGTTGACTTACTATTTGTAATTCCTTTAAGAAGTTGACTTACTATTTGTAATTCCTTTAAGAAGTTGACTTACTATTTGTAATTCCTTTAAGAAGTTGACTTACTAATTGAGGTTTCTATTTGACAATGAGCTGCTATTTGTATTCTCTATCAGCCCCAGTGTCATTAGAGTAAGTTTTGTTTCACAGAACAAACTCTACGTGACAAAGTCTGCCCTGTCCCTCCTGTTAGTTTTGGGAAAAAGAAAAAAAAAAAAGGAGGAAAAAGTGATCTCGTCTGACCTGAGTTCGTGTCTGGACTTTCATTAACTTGTAACACGTCACAGAGCTAGGCTAACTTCCTTTGATTTACTAATCTCAGTTTGTGTACAACTGTTTCGGCTTGTACAAATAAGGAAAAAGTCAGCCAACACTATTGCCAGATTTTTTAGCAACTGTTAATTCAGAAATGGGAGGCGTGGCCGCTGAGCGGTAAAGTGCTTGGCTCCCGAAAAGGGGTCCTGGGTTTGAATCCTGGAGAAGACTGGGGATATTAATTTCGGGATCTTTGGGCGCCTCTGAGTCCACCCAGCTCTCAATTGGGTACATGACATTAGTTGGGGGAAAATTAAAGGGAAACTCTCATAGTTTTTCAAATTTTAGTTACTGACATATTTAAATTCTGCGTAAAAAGTTGTAATAGTAAACATTATATCATTTTTTATTTAAATGCTTAGAAAATTTTATATTTAATAAATTGGACAGTAAATTTGCCACGCCTCCTAAAAAACGGGGTTCTTTTAAATTCTGTTTTTATCTTAGACATACGTCACTTCCATCAACAATACTGAAAGGGAAACTAGATTTAACCAATCGTATCGCTTCTTTCTTACAGTAGCTGTCAGGCTCTTAGGCTTAGTGTCGTAGTGACGGTATAGTCCAGAGCTGTGCAATAGTTTTATATAGGCCTATATAGAGAGAGAGATGTAAAAGCATTAGGATAACCAACTCGAGAAAAAAAAACATTTTCATCTAAACCTCTCCCTATCCCAAGAAGTAAATATATCGTGTGTCTGACTGATTCGAACAAACTGGTCAGTGTAAGGCTAGTCTAGACTACGGGTAGTCGGTCATGACAAGACAACCAAGCGATAGTGTTTGTTGTGTGTTAAGTGGTCAGGCGAGAAAATATACACTGCCGTGGTTAGTCAAGCATGTAAATCTCCTTTTAATACGCATTTTGTTCTTTGCTTACAAGATCCTAGATCTAACCCTATAGACGGCTATTTATTTTTTAATGAGAATTTGTATCTTTGGTCTCACGCTATAAAATGAGTCAATTGATTAAATTAATAGGTTAGTGTGACGTCACATAGAAACCCGGTGAAAGTCTGACTGTTTTGGATGCGCAGAAAAATAACGTCAGAAAAACATCAATTACTAAGTTATTATTTCAAATAAAAAAAAAAGAATAATATATTCATTATCTGTAAATCAAAACACATATTATATCAAAAATTGTCAAAACCATGAGAGTTTCCCTTTAAGGCGGTTGGTTGTTGTGCTGGTCACCGTGACCCACTGAAACAGATGAGCTCTAGATCACCTGCCCCAAAGATCGCCAGGTCTGAAAAGGGAAATTTACTTGACTTTTAATTAGAAAAGAAGAGAACAAAATTTGTTCTATAAAATTGTAAATTAAAAAACGAAAATAATCAAACATATTAAGGGATTTAATTGATAAACGAAAACGCATAGGATATGCCATTTCTTTCCTATTGGAGATGTTCAAATAACATATATAAATAACAGTATGGTTTTAGTAATGCAACATTGTTCTTGATTTTTCTTCCTCGTTCTCATTATTATAATAAAAGGTTTAGATGACTAGACCTATATCTGAGATGAAATGTGCTCTGGTTGCTACATTAGGCAGCTCTCCATTTCGTTTTTTTTTTTTTTTTTAATAGTGGTGCTATGGAGCCAGTTCGGGCCTTAATAAAGTTTATCAATACTTCCGTATTCTCTTCATAGGGTACAGGGATACATTCTAGTCGTCCTCGTGGCACCCAGTGGAATCGTCCCCTTGGGGAGACAAAATGGGCTAGCTTTTTCATTGGAAACACTTCCAACTGTGGGCTTCCAAAGCACGTTCTAGCGAAGAGGCTCTGCACATCAGAAGAACGAAAGCAATAGCTCAATCAAACCGTCTCATCTGTCACGCCGTTCCACACGCGGGCCATACGCTGTGGTGGTAAAGTAAAAGAATTCGTAGGAACCCCTCGTGGGTTCGGCTTCCGGTCTTGCTGGAATGGGGAACCCATGTTTGGATGTGATTAAATTATGATCTACTTTATGTGGTACTTATGGACTGAGGGGTAGGCGAAGAGACATATTTCACTCCAGGTAAAAGCGTTACCTTATGTCAAGTGCATAAATGGACGACTCAAGTTTGAGTCTAAATGGACTCTCACTGAGGTGCATCTAATGCACCAAAAAAGCATTTATGAATTCGCCTCCATTTTATGACATCGGAAATCATGTCAATAAAATAAACCCCCCTCCCCTCTTTTTACTATTATAAGAAAAAAATATGCAACTAAAGAAAATACAACTTTAATTAGTCATAAGTATTTTTGTTCCTTCGCGTGTATGTATGTGCGATTGTTTAGAGTCGTCTGCCAGTGAGTCAGTCACGCCAGTACATATTGGCCAGGTAAATGTCACATCTAGCTTCTTATCATGATTAGCGATCGGAACAACAACAATTAGGCAGAGGTAATCAAGGCTGCTAATGGCGCCCTCTGTCTAAAAGCCTGAGCGTGCTTTTGTTTACGTTTCACGCCATTATGTTGTTTCTCTAATCGCCCTCTTGCCGCCCCCTGCTCCGCCCTTTACTTCAAGACTTTTTTTTTTTTTTGCACCAACGTCTTATGTCCCAGTAATACATATTTCTATAACTTCTCGAATTCAGTGATAAGATAGAACTACAAAGTCTCTGTACTGCAAAGACTTAAATTTCAAATTAATTTGTCAAAAGTCTGAGGCGTAGTAGTATTTATACAAATTTAAGTTGTCCTCTAGCACATATCTGGGTTACTTGAATTTTTAAAATATTTTAATACAAGCCTATTATTATAATCTCTAAGACTGAAGATCATGCAATTTTTAAATTTTTCATAATTTGGAAATCCGAATTCATTAGTACTCTATTAGTAGTAGATATATAATTATATATTCATATTTTCAAGTTACATGAACTTACTTCCTTTTTCCACTCTATATTTATTTATGTCTATGTGTCTATGCTATTTTGTGAATGAAAATAGTGCGGATTGGGATGCACCAGTTTCCATTCACACCATGCTGAACCATGGGATCTTCCCATTTACTTGTTGCTCGTTTGACCTTTTACTTTGAGGATTATATATATAGATAAACATGGTGTTGTGGACGGTAGTTGACTTGTAGCACCAAACTGCCGGTAGACCACTAAACCGCTGTAGGTGTAATATATCTTAACTATATGGATGGCTGCCTGGTCGAGCGGTTTGCACGCTGGACTGTCATTTGGATTTATCGATTGTCCCGGGTTTCAAACCCTGCCCGCTCCCATCCCCCGTCGTCCTGCGGGAGGTTTGGGCTAGGAAGTAAACTATCTTCAACTCTGAAGGAACTTCCGAAACATGT
Source organism: Biomphalaria straminea (assembly GCA_021533235.1). Lineage (NCBI taxonomy): Eukaryota > Metazoa > Mollusca > Gastropoda > Planorbidae > Biomphalaria > Biomphalaria straminea. Next base: position 56,367,656 of record JADKLZ010000003.1, read on the forward strand.
CAAACATTTGTTGACTTTAGAACTAATACAACGTGAAATAACTAGAGTAATTTCTCTTGTGAAAGAAACTTATTATAACTTTTATTAACTCTTTGACTCCGGAATTATTTTCCACGTTTGTACGGAATTTATAGCTGGATAAAATAAACGATGGGAGCGTCGTTGCGGGGTCAAAGAGTTAAAATGTTAACAAAATCAAGTATATATATGAAATAAAGTAAATATAGAAGACTGTAGTAATAATATACAATAGTATTTTAAACAAAATCTAACTCACTACAATAGCACTAGCTTTCAGTCTCACGTTCTGGAGTTTTCTCCCGTAACTATGACTAATGACGGCAAGGTCACCTAGGTTGCATCATGCACAACCAATCGCTAACCTCTTCCCATCATCCCCATAGAAACACACACACACACACACACTCCATTACACATTGCTTCACTAATACAATTTAGTCTCTTAAAGTCATCTAAAATAACATTTCAATGAAGGTTTTAAAGACACCAAATATGCTCTTATTCCCAGACAGCCATTCCTGACTTTGAAAAAGAAATAATGCATAATGATTTAATAGAAGGAAATAAAGTGCTTGGCTTCCGAACCAAGAATCCCGGGTTCGAATCCTGGTAAAAAAAAAACTATTATTTTTATATTTTGGGATCTTTAGGGCGCTTCTGAGTCCACCCAGATCTAATAGGGAAAAGTAATAGCTGTCATTCATGACATCCTCTTTAATCGTGGGTCACAGAACCAGATGACATATAGATCCAGATGACATATAGATCCAGATGACATATAGATCCAGATGACTTATAGATCCAGATGACATATAGACCCAGATGACATATAGATCCAGATGACATATAGACCCAGATGACATATAGATTCAGATGACATATAGATCGCAAAGTCTGAATTCTGAAAGGGGAACTTTAAACAAATTATATAATTAGTATCATATTATTATTATAACTTTTATATAGCGCTTCTTTCACGCTTATAGCATGCTCAGAGCGCTTTGGTCCAATCTCATTTGTGGACCAGTGGGGGAAGGGGGTATCTAGGAGCTGGTTTTCCGTGCTGCCTTTGGGCGCTCAGTCGGGTGTCGAACCTCGAGCCCCCATCTAGGTAGCCAGGCCAAGCTCAAGCCGCACTTAGCCTCTCGACCACGCATCCCATCTGACATGATTGTACGACACCAGATAATCTGACACAGGCATTAATACGAAGCGGCGACAACGTAAAATTATGTAATTAATGTATACAGTAAAAGTTGCGATCTTTAGGGCAGATGATGTTTAGGTCAACTGAATGTATACAGTAGTACGGATATTGTTTATGTAGGTTTACATTGTTACTTAGTTGAGAACTCTAATGATGAAATCATGTTGTTTTTTTTCTTTTTAGATGGATATATTTTTCCATGTTCATCTATTTTTTTTATATCCTTTAAAGTCTAAGAGTCTAGGAGAAGATGGAATTGCACTATAAATAGAACTTTCTAGACATCTATAATTTAAATTCTTTGAAGAATAGCCAAATTAGGTCATCTGACGGTTTCATTTATCCGACACTGCTTCGGTCCCATAAACGTCGGACTATCACGATTCAACTTATTTATTTTTATGAAATATTGTATATTGAAGCAATTGTGGGACCATATACATGAAATATTGTGTGTGTGTGTATGACTACCTGGGATACATCGTGTGTGTGTTCCACTAACTGCATATGTGGGATATATTATTTGTTCCACTGACTATATCTGGGATATATTATGTGTGTGTGTGTGTCTGACTGTGTGTGTGTGTGATATATTGTTTGTGTAAGTAGGAAGAAGTAAGTAAGAAGGTGAATTGGTTCTTTTAGTTTATGTTACTATCGTCCACCAATCGCTATTGCCCCAATGGATCCCAATCAGCAATGACTACACAAAACTGTCCTTGTCTACTGTTAGTTTTGTAGTGATATAATAGAGTCCGTCACTTCGTTTATGTAAACACAGGCGTAAGTGTTGATTGGGTGTGCGATAAACCCACGGGGCACACATTGAGTTCAAGTGAGTTCTAATCGCCGGACATGTCGAGCGATAAGTCCGAAACGCGTTTTTTTTTTTAAACTTCTCTATAATGAGGACATCATTGTAAGCTTGATGGACAGGGCCAATGACCTGGCGTATCCCTCCTGGTGAGTTTTACCAAACTGACAACGATTCTCAGCACGTCATTATCTCATAGTGGCGGGTTGGGCTGGGGGCGCTTGTTTAAGACAATGAAGGAAAGACATAACATGACTTTACGAATCAAAGAGCTCTGCGATAATTGATAAAAATTACACAAATAGCACAAGGTGAGATTTAAACGCATTGTAGAAATATTGGGGGGGGGGGGGGGGTTCTGAAATGGATTCACCGGTGTAAGAAAGTGTATGATTATTTTTTTCTTCTTGTTGATTTTTTTAAGAAATCACATTTCATGACATTTTTGCCTGTAGCATGTGTATGTGTGTTCGTATGTGAATGTTGTTCGAATTTTTCATCAATATTGTTTTTGTACAGTAGTTACGCTGAGATTGTCAATTGTAATTGTGGGAAGCGTGGTCGAGAGGCCAAGTGCGGCTTGATCTTGGCTACCTAGAAGGGGGCCCGAGGTTCGACACCCGACTCGGGCAGAGTTGTGTTTACTGAGCGCCCAAAGGCAGCACGGGAAACCAACTCCTAGATACCCCCTCCCCCCCACTGGTCCACAAATGAGATTGGACCAAAGCGCTCTGAGCATGCTATAAGCATGAAAGTAGCGCTATATAAAAGCTATAATAATAATAATAATCAAACTGAATTTCCATTAGATTGGATCAATAAAAATTATCTTATCCTATCTTCTAAATTGATCCGTTAAGATGACTTTCTTTCCATTGTTTACTTGATCTATTTGCACAATTTTTAGTTCTTCCTATTTGTATTTTCTTTAGGTTTTTTTTTTTTTTTTGGTTACCTTACATCGCCCCCATTCCTCTGTATCGCTTTCTCTTCTTTGTTAATGCATTTCATTGCCTAAGTAATGTCAACTGGTTCTAAGAGATCGAAAACTAAACAGAGCGTAGATCACTATGTTTTATATTTATCATCAGAATCCTCGAATATAAAACTTATCTGCACTTTTTAGTATTGTACAATCAAATTTCTAAGCTCCCCCATTTGTAGCACAAATAGATTTTTATTATCAACTTTGATCATTCAGTATAATGTCCTAGGCATAATTTGTGTTTCCTATTTATTTCAAACATTTTCCCTAATTTTCATAGTTTTATTTTCTTATTTTTTTTTTCTTTAGGTTCCATTATGTTTTTCTATTATGTCGATGTGTTTTCTCTTCTCTTATCTCTTGCATATTAGTGTCTCTGTATGCAAGCTTGTTTATATTATTAGAAACTACAAAGGCTGTAGATTAATGTAATAATTTTAGTTTAAAGATTGCAAGTATAAAATGGGTTTGTTTTGTTTTGTTTTTTTGTTTGTTTGTTTGTTTGTTTGTTTTTTTTGTCAATTTTTATTTGATTTTTTTCCCCAGACAATTAGATCACAATCAAATTGTTTGCATATCAGACGCGGCTATTCGACATTTGAAAAATATGGAGATTTTGTAAGTATTACATGCATGCCCCTGACTAGTTGTTTGTTACATAAAGTTAGGTTAGCTAGTGTTACATTTGAATTTAGTTTGTATAATTGACATTAGCGAGAACAAAATTTGGATAACTTAAAAAAAAAAAAAGAAAACAAATTGTATAACAGAGCTCCAAGGTACATTGATTACCTGATTATCACTGGCTTCAGGAGGCCTAGGAAGCCTTAGCCCTTCAGTTTGATTTCAGGACGCCCACTTTTTAAAAATAATAAATACATTTAAAAAGCGATCACCCAGAGACCCCGTTCTTTTTCCCCACCCCTCTCCAGCTGGGCCAGACAAGTCATAGGATCACGTATTGAGAAAGCTAAAAGCATGAAATTTGCGTTAAACAAATACAATTGGTAAAAATATTTCTTATCGCACAGATTTATTATTGTTGGTCTAGACTCCTGTTATGAATAGAATTACATGTCTAATCCAAACTAATCGATACAATCTTGAAATAAGTTTTGTGATTTAAATTTCGTTTTTTTTTTTTTTTTCTATTTCGCTCGTTTTACAAATCTATTATCCGCAGTAAATACGCGTATTTAGATAAACGAGACTGGCTCAGTGGATAGTTGTTTGACTTTCATACTTTAGGTTCTCAAGCTCGATTCCATGTGAAAATTGGGTTTTAATTTTAGGTTTTAATTTTAGGTTTTAGGTTTTTAATTTTAGGTTTTAATTTTAGATTTTAGGTTTTTAATTTTAGGTTTTAATTTTAGGAGGAGGCGCGGTGTCTGAGCGGTAAAGCGCTTGGCTTCTGAACCGGGGGTTCGAATCCTGGTGAAGACTGGGATTTTTATTTCGGGATCCTTGGGCGCCTCTGAGGCCACCCAGCTCTAATGGGTACCTGACATTAGTTGGGGAAAAGTAAAGGCGATTGGTCGTTGTGCTGGCCACATAACACCCTCGTTAACTGTGGGCCACAGAATCAGATGACCTTTACATCATCTGCCCTATAGACCACAAGGTCTGAAAGGGGAATTTTTTTAATTTTAGTGGTCCCAACTGTGTACCCGACATACGTTAGGGAAAAAAAGGCTTTAGTTGAATTAAGGCGGTTGGTCGTTGTGCTGGCCACATGACACCCCCGTTAACCGCCGGCCATAGAAACAGGTACTCCCATAGATCGCAAGGGTCAAAAATGTGAACCTTCACCTATATAGTTAAACATGTCTTTCAGCTTGTGTTCTGCCCTATTAGATCTAGTTCATTACGGCCATTACACTAGTTGTTGATTTACAAAGGTCAAATAACTTGATAAAACTGAGCAGGGGGAGATCTGGTACGCTTTTTTTCTTTCCTACACCATTCAACAATCTCGCCTTTGATCAAAATCACTACCTACCAGGTTGTCAAGACACAGAAATTCCTACGGGTTTTAAATGCTAAGTGAAAGCGCGCGCAGAACTTGCAGGTTACGGAAATAGACCCAGCAGACGTGAGAGGACACTGCCAGAATCCGTTGAAGAGCTCCTGCAATCCCAATCTCGCGCGGCCAAACATCGAGGGGTCTTAGCGCGTGATGATAGATTCAGAGGGTAAATATTGGCATCGGGTCGTGTCGAGGTGTTATGTAAACAGGGCGCAAGTCCCAACACCTCGAGGCGATGGTGCACAGCGGATAAGTCGGTTTGGTGCAGAGCTACTAAATGCAAGATCTTTTTGGCAAGGGGAGAGAACAATAGGAATCAAATCAAGGGAGATTATCACGCTAATATGTTTAATTCAAATATAATAATAGTTCCGATATCTTGAACATGTAGTCCTCAACGCCAGATCTGAATGTGTGAAAGAATTATTGGACCTATAGACGTTATAGAATTATTAGAATGGGGTTTTATAAACATGTGGATCAAAAACTGAACGAAATGTTATTTATATTAATTGAAATAACAAAGAAATCAAAGTCGCTATCAAGGATACTATTTTGGAGAGGGGTGGGGGGTTTGAGAGGGCCGATACACTATTTTGTTCTAAGACGTAATTATTTCTTCAGAAATGAGTTCTGTTATCAAAAAGCACATTTGTCTATTTCCGTTTTTTATTGAAAGTTATCTCCTTTTCTCGCCCATTCTTCCCATTTTGAAAGGACAAGGAGGAGGAGGAGGGGCATAATAAGAGTAGAAGTTTGTTTATTTAAAAATAAATAATAAAACTTACAGACATAAGATAAATCGAATTCTTCATTATTTTATATGCAGCCGCCATGTTTTGTTTGTTCTTTAGATATTGTTGTGAAGATAGAGTTAAGCTTAGCTCTCTCTTTTCACTGATATTGATTGGGACTTAACTCTTTCCCTCCTAACTGACGATACCATCGTTGATTCCATCAGAGATTGTTAAATAATAACGGAGAGAAAGAGTTAACATTGATGTTTACATTCTATGAGATGTTTTTAGTTTTATTTTTATTTTTTTTTTTTCATCAGAACCCTGAGTAATAACAACATGACGTCAGTCTCGTCCAATCTCTTTGAAAATATGAAACTTCTTCGCGTTTTGTAAGTACACAATCTGTGTCAGTCTCTTTGTTTTGTAAGTAC
>JADKLZ010000003.1:56392100-56405473 GCA_021533235.1 Biomphalaria straminea
AATTACATTGGCTCTGTAAGTGTTTGGATGTAATGACATTGGCTCTGCAAGTGTTTGAATGTAATGACATTGGCCCTGTAAGTGTTTGGATGAAATGATATTGGCTCTGTAAATGTTTAAATGTAATGACAATGGTTCTGTAAGTGTTTGAATGTAATGGCAATGTCTCTGTAAGTGGTTGAATGACTAGACTGACAATGTCTCTGTATCTAAATGAAATGACACTATTTATATTTAAAGGTGTAAACTGTTTCTGAAAGTTATTAAAAATATAACTCATTTGCTAATCATGATTTATTTATTTAGTGTTTGTTGTATTGTGTGTGTGTGTGTTGTTGTTGTTGATAATGTTTGGCCCACACGTGCAGAGTTTGTCCCCTTTTAGAATCTCTTATATTTAATGGTTTATGTTGTGAATGTTGTGAATGTAGTCATAGCAACTTGTTTCTTTCTTGTATAACAAACATTTTACTTTCATTCCCCAGTGTTTTGTATGGCAATAAAATTAAAGATCTTCCACTTGGAGTATTCAACGGACTTACATCTTTACAGCTTCTGTGAGTACTTATATGCGTATGGTCTTTCACCTCTTTTAGTTTATTCTTTCACCATTGATTTGTTATCCCATATTAACTTCCTTTTCACCGTTATTATTTGAAGTCTTGTCGTAAACTTTTCGGACTTGCATGTTGCTCGTCCGATGAATTAAAAAGGACAACTGAGTATCTGAATATAGCTGTGACGGGAAAATCAACTCAACGTAACCAACACTCTGACATTCTATGTAAAGTTCCTTTTCACGCCTTGCGATCTAAAGCATAGCCAGTGACTAAAGCGTAGATAGTGACTAAAGCGTAGCCAGTGACTAAACCGTAGTCAGTGACTAAAGCGTAGATAGTGACTAAACCGTAGCCAGTCACTAAACCGTAGCCAGTGACTAAACCGTAGCCAGTGACTATAGCGTAGCTAAAGCGCCTCAAGTTATGTCAGAGCTCTAAGTCTTTTTTTTAGTTCTACAACATCCTATACAAAAACTTTTCCATCCTTCAATTCCTACGTTGTAGGCTGAAGTAAGGAAGCCCCCCAAAGCTAGTCAAATCCACAATATCCCACCCCTACTGGAGATGCCCTTGGTGCTTGCTTAGGTTACCTATGCCTACGGCCGGCCCTGCCCCAGAGTCTGCCTAACTCTAAAGGGTACCAGAGATATTTTGTCACATGTCCCCCTCACCCCCACCCCCAACATTGTTCATTGTCATCAACGGGCAAAATGGATCCCATGACCATAAAGGGGTATCTTTACTTTGTACTGTAGATATACATTCAAAATTATTTTTTCAGTTTCTTATATTTGGTAACCTTTTCATTATTTTGGAATATAAATGCGCGTTTTTTAAACTTTTTTTTAATGTTGTGGAATCGCGAATTTGGGACATGGTGTCAGCTGGACTGATAGGTATTTCAGATATTAAAACCGCCAACTTTCTAAGCCTGCCTGACATTTTTATGAATGGACGGAAGTGTCGTTTTGTCACGCTCGAGTGACTCCCTATACTTCGTCAGAATCCTCCAATAGTATCAGTTGCCGCCTTCGGGGAAATCCGATACACATTGTGATCCACAGCAATCTATTTATGGCCCCCTCCAAAAAACGCAAAAATTTGGACCCAATGGAATGTAACGCTTTAAATATTTCTTTATTATGCACGATAATTAGACCTATCAATAACCTGAGAAAAAATGGTATTAAAATGTAGAGAAATTCCATAGAAGCATAACATTACCAAAGGCACTTTGGCCAAAATTTGAACAGGGATATCGGTTACAAGTTTCTGATAGACTTGTACACTGAACGAGTAAATGTTCACCGGTAATGGCCCCTAAGTATCGCTGGGATTAACAACAAGAGTTGGAGCATTTTCACCTCGTATCGTAGATGTATTCATAAGAATCGTGAACATTGTAGTCGGGATTATCGCATCAATAGTAACCGTTGTGTAGGCTGTAGAGTATCGGTATCGTTTCTGATGGAGTATCAAGTTTGAAAAATGAGTCCTCGATACGAATGACTGCAACCAATCTTTATTTTTTGCTTTGCTTCAAGTTGATGGAGTTTAGGAAGATAACCTTTAAGTAAATTTCTGCAGTTGTCTTCACCTTGAATTGTTGCAAACTGTTTTATTGTCAATACCCAGGGTTAGATTTACGGCATGGAAAACAGTGCAGCCGCATAGAGCCTTGATTCTCAAAAGGGGGCCTCAATCTCAAAAAGGGGGCCTCAATCTCAAAAAGGGGGCCTCAATCTCAAAAAGGGGGCCTCAATCTCAAAAAGTGGGCATCAATCTCAAAAAGGGGGCCTCAAAAAAGGTTTATTAAATATATATTTAAATGTATAAACTAAATATGAAAAAAAAAGACTCAACAACAAAAAAGATTTTCTGATGCGGGGGTGAATGACTATTTTTTCTTCTTTCTTCTTCTTGAAACTGGCAGGTAGAATTGAGCATTCGGCTCTTGGAACTCTAGGCCAGCAAAAAATGAACAAGAGCTCCCTCTTACCGGCCTGAATGAGAACAGTGTACACTGTTTTGTCTGGCGGGTGGTTCAGACTTGCGTACACTAAGACCCCCGCCATTTTCCTTTTCTATACCAGGCTAACCGTACGGGACACGCCTTTTATGTAACAGCCCCTTGAAGAACAGCGCCTGGATTGTGACAAGGTTGTGGGAGTTTTTTTTATAACTCCGCGCAGTGCAATGAGAATGCTCTTGCACCCTCTTAGGCACCCCCACGGGAGTCTTGTTTTGCTACCCTCTAGCCTAATCGTTTCCTCCTACGATCGTTTCCACCCTGCCGGACAAAGCAAAAGCAAAGGACGTTAGCACCACGAGGTCTTCGTCAGCTACAAAAGAAGACATAATGCTCACAGCTTATCAGTCCGATGTTGTTGTCTGAGGCTGAAAAGAAATGAGTTGTGCTGCTTCAAAAGCACAGGAAATCTGAAAGGTGTTGATGTATGATTACTTTAGTTTCTAAATATAAAAGAGAACATGAGGGTAAATGTACCAGTTGTCTAATGTGTCATTACTAGAGCATTAATTAAAATCATATTCATGAAAGTCATCAAGGATTAAGGAAGGTAGAAGCCTTCACAAAATATTTACCAATACCTCCACTTACTTAAATCCGGCACTGTTGTCTTATCTTATATGTTACAGACGCTACTTCAAAAATGAATAATTACGTCCTACGCATCATGCATTTAGTCATACATATTAACCTGTAAGCTATATTATCTATTAGACGAGTCACATTAAGACAATAGAACCCAAGCGTGCTATAAGCAGCAAAGACTTTGCAATGATTACCAAAGAGGTTACTAGGTTCGACCCCGTACTCTTCACGTGGGATGATGCTAAATAATTTTCGTTTCACTCAGTGGTCTCCTACCTAGCAGAGCCTCAAAAAAAAAAAAAAAAAAAAAACCACACAAGAAAATGGCGAAAAGAAATACTCAAAAAACAAGGCTAGCTATGAAACTGCTGAAAATGTTCGAATAGCGTGACTTTCAATCTATCTACTGCAGGGGCTCTCAACCTGTGGGCCCGATCCCCCTTGGGGTCGATTGACGATTTGCCAGGGATCGCCAAATACTATCGAAAAAATGGATTGTTTAGTCTATTCTTCTATTGCTGTGTGTGTGTGTGGGGGGGGGGGAAGGTCGAGGAACCAAATCTCCGAAATTTTTGCGCTTATTCTGGAGAATTGGTTCAAAACCTCCTGGATTGGTCTTTCTCTCTTTATATGTATTTCTTATTTGTAACTTGGCTTTGTTTTCTTTCTCCTCAGACTTCTGAACGCCAATAAAATCAGCTGTGTTAGAGTAGACGCCTTTAAAGACCTTGTTAACTTAAATTTACTGTAAGTACCTGACCTAGCGTAGCAAGTGACCAAAGCGTAGCCAGTGCCTAAAGTGTAGCCAGTGCCTAAAGCGTAGCCAGTAACTAAAGCGTAGCCAGTGCCTAAAGCGTAGCCAGTGCCTAAAGCGTAGCCAGCGCCTAAAGCATAGCCAGTGCCTAAAGCGTAGCCAGTGCCTAAAGCGTAGCCAGCGCCTAAAGTGTAGCCAGTGCCTAAAGTGCAGCCAGTGCCTAAAGCGTAGCCAGTGCCTAAAGAGTAGCCAGTGCCTAAAGAGTAGCTAGGAACTGAAGCGTAGCCAGGAACTAAAGCATAGCTGAGGATATAATTGCTTCATTTTATGTCAATGTTCATTATAATGTAAACCGGATTTTAACATTAGAATGGTGACAAAGAGAAGATAACTGCGTTAAAATAGATGTCTTTTGTTTTAAAATTACCAAAAGTTGGAAGAAAAAAAAATATTTTATCATAGTAGTACAACTATTTTTCTTTATATACAATCTCCACATTAAGGAACAATGTAATAGATCTATAGTATTCCTGACTATATATTTGTAACAGTTTCTCTATATGGAGGGGGATAATAGCTGATTTTAAATGTTCACATATTTCACAAAGTTCCTCTTGTATTTATTGTGTAGGCGAGTGCAATTTTTTTTTGCCAGATTTTATTTCAAAAAGTAACGCATTTTATCGGCCAATTCAATAGTTTGGCAGTGTTACTGCCAGGTAAGCGAAACACATAAATAATGAGGTTCTTGAAGAGAAGCGAGAAGCCTTATGGCCTCTCCCTTCCATTATTTGTATTTAAAGATAAGCCTAGAGGGTATCACACCTTAGTAAATAAATTATCAAGGGGCATTAAAGTGTCAGCGGTAGGCAATAATATTAGCTCCCTCTTTGGGAAGGGGACAATACAGATGTTTAAGATAAAAGTTTGATGTGGTGGTATTGGCTTCATTGCTGAACTCCTCTTGTCTCTCAGATTTCTCTCTCTCTCTCTCTCTCTCTGCCCCTCTCTCTTTCTCTCTCTCTCCCTCTCTCTCTCTCTCTCTTTCGATTGACACACCCAGTCAATGATATATATTTACCAATATTCTATTAGAAACAAAGATTTTCAGAAATCGTATAGAAATCTTTTCAGATGCTCTGCATCTCCCTCTCTATCTCTTAATTCATCTCTTTCTCTTTCATTCCTTCTTAGTCTCTCTCTTTCTCTAACTCTCTCTCCCTCTCTCTCTAGTTCTCTCTCCCTCTCTTTCAAGTTCTCTCTCCCTCATTCTCTCTTTCCGTTTCCTTTCTCTCTCCATCTCTCTTTCTCTCTGTCTCTTGCTCTCTCTATTTCTATTATATATATATTATATATATTATTTATACATATATTATGACCTTTAAGTACATACACATCTTTCTCTCTTAATGAAATACAGATATATTACTAACAAAGATAGTTAACACGTCGTTTACACAGCTTTCTCTCTCTCTCTCTCTCTCTCACTTTCTCCTACTTACTACTGACAGACAGGCAGACAGTTTTGAAATTCGGTTCTGACAAAGTCACTTTTATCCTGATCCCTTTGTCCAAGTCACTTAGACTCTATTTGTTGTAATCTTCAGGTCTCTCTATGACAATAATATCCAATCGTTGGCCAATGGAACTTTCTCGCCACTGATCAAGATCCAAACAATGTAAGTGTTTTTACTAAACGTTCAAAACTTCAAATTTTACAAGTTTATTATGAGTGTTGATGCAATACCCTAAAAGTTTGACTCCGATTTTTTTTTTTTTTTTGGCTAAAACTTTAGTTATTCTATAAAGTATAAAGTCACACAAGTTGAACGACTGAAACAAAAGACGAACCGGCAATAGGCCCAACCTGTCTGTCTCCTGAATGTAATGTCTTTTTTAAAGGAAGATGGGACTCTATAGCTATCTTCTAGGACTCCATAGCCATCTTCTGGAACTCTATAGCTATCTTTTGGAACTCCATAGCCATCTTCAAGCTTAAAAGAATATAGAGTATGCTCACATCCAATCTTTATAACGAAAACTAGATCTAGCTTCTGTAACAAGGGAGAATAAAAACCGACGTCTTTAGTTACTGTCTTTTTTCTTTTAATATCTACACTCTACCACCATCACTGCAAGGGCAATATATGGATAACCTCCCATTGTTATATGTACTTTGGTAAATTATGGTTTATTTGTCTGTGCATACTTAAATAACTCTTGATAAAACACATTTTTTTTCTGTTAATACTTTATCTTAAGTATTATGAGTAGATTCTTTATTATATCTTCATTAAATTTGTAAGTGAAAAGCAAACAATATAAAACTAAATAGAACACATAACACTCAAGCTTAACAGTTATAGGCCTATTTAATTTAATTTATTTATTTTAGGTAATGTAACTACCTATAGTATGTGGTAGACTAATATTTCTTCGATTTTTACGATTCTGTGGACAGTGCTCAGCCAAAAGAACTATATATCAAAGCTGTGGCGCTAATAACTAGACCTATTCATGAGATTTGGCGCTAATACAAAGGCCTACTCAGGAGCCATGGCTCACTTACGATAAAAGGTTTCGGTAACAGTAGAGGTGCAAGATTAGGGCGAGGCACATATGTTCCTCTCCCAGTCATGTACCCGCCTGCTCCCCTCCCCTCCGGATCTGCCTGGCACCTGTAACAAGTATTAACAATTAAAAAAAAAAAAAGGTTTAATAAAACGTCATTGGGTTGTCCATCATCAGCTGAGAATCTTGCTGGCCCACAGACACGCACACACACACACATGCTCACAACTTCACCTTGCCAAATAAACCTATAAAATAAATTTAAAAAAATAACTAGCTGCCTATAAACAGGACTCCTTTTAATTTCATTGTGATTAATTTTTTTTTATTTCTTGGAGGGGGAGGGGGTATCGTATTTCTTCAAGGTACGGAAATTTAATATTTATTTTAACACAACCCCCGCTCCCCCCCCCCCCCCAATATAACGTGCCTTGGCGGTAAGGCTCTTTGAATCTTTGAGTGGTTCTCCAGCTATGATTTAACGCCGCCCACACACGCACACACAGAAGTTACATTATAGATTGTAGGCGTTCAGAAGAGAATACGTGACGTCAAACAAGGACATTACCCCCAAAAATTCCTTGTATTAATAATCCTGCGTGAACAGAATCACATCGACTAAATTGACATCACCTCACATCGTAGCAGCGCCATAACCCGTCTTTCTTTGCGTTGGAGTAGGACATGACCGAGCGAGATATTTCCTATCCAGCTATGCGCCCCCGTGTACAAGATGTATTGGAGGGAGCACCTTTGCTGTCAAATTGTCCAACCTCTGTGCCAGATTACCTCCGGGAGCCGAGACCCGGGGCTAAAAGCCCTTGAGGGAAATGGAATGTTGGTAACCCAATAGCCCAACAGGCAACGTTTAAATCACTTAACTGTGGCGAGACAGAGACAACGGACGAAGGGAAATAATAGAGTGAGAAAAAAGAAAGAGGAAGAGAAGAGGGGGGTCGGTGAGGGGAGGGGGGAATAAATATGGTAAAGAATGGGGTGCGATTCTTTATAAGAAATCTGATTTGGATTACGTGGCAAGGGAATATATATATATATATATATATAGCCTATAAGTGTGTATGAGAGAAAGACCACGCTGTTATTTATTGGTAAAATCCGCTAATGGGTATGACTCATAAATCAACGTTATAGGTAATAAATTGATGCTATTTGGAATGCTTTTAGAGAGACACTCCAGTTACCAAGGAATAAATCTTGGACATTATTATATAGCCTAAATGAATTTGAGGAGTGTGTGTTTGTTATTGTTTTTTTTCCACGTAGTCTCAAGTCTTTATTCCTGGCAACTACGGAACTGGTAGGTCCAACTCATTTCTAAGTCTTAGTGAGTGGATTACAGCGGATCTCAAAATCACGATCTACATTTCCAGAACCAATTTTTTATTCTTTAATGAAACAATTAAAGCACATTTTAATAATAATAATAATAAGGCTTATCTTCGAGTCCGAAGATTGAAGAATGCAGTATTTCCCTTAGATACGTAGCCAATACATAGCCCCAGCTGTGACCTACATATTTTGCCCCATCTAAGGCAAGCATAACCAGTGTCCACCGGTGATCGATTAAGATTTTCTTTTCGCCGTCTGGGGCTGTCCTCGGCAGCGGATTTTCTTTTGGTCTCAAATGTGTATCCCGCGATGGTTAGACTCTCACTGCGCAAAACAGCATGGTTTCTGTCCAGGGCTATTGCAAGAGAGGATTTAAGCCTCACAAGCCCTCACTCAAATAGAGTTTGAGGATGATGATGATGATGAATTGAATCAAATATTTTTTAACCAAAAAGGATGATGGATGTTTATTTACACAATGATAGGCCTAAAGATGAGATGATTTAGCAAAGACATTTCTTCTCTGCTTTCACTCCAGGGCGGAAGTTGACTATCTTCCACAACGATGTATCACTGTACTGTTATGAACGGTGCGCTGGTGCACAGGTTTTGCAGTTTGAATTTTCGGCGTGCAGTACAGGACAAAATAAACATGTCAAAAGAGAAAACAGTATGATTTCCAGGAAGCCTGTCAATATTGCTAAATGTTCCACATGGCCTACATCCGTTTAGAGATTTCTTATATCATTCTTTATACCTACAGCAGACAGAAGTAACCCTTTAACTGATGCACACTTGACTTGATCCTATTTCCACAAAATCGAATCCCCCATAACCCGATGCTTGTCAATGTCTGTATTCTTGGTGTTAAGCTGTGGATGATTCCAGTTATGTCCGGTATTCCATTTAGGACATTTATGATTGTGTGATTGTAGTTTGGGCCCTGGGGTGTATTACAAAATGACTTATACAAACAGAAGGGCAAGTTCTTGGTTCCAGAAAGCAATAGTTTCAGTAAATCATTAATAGTATTAAGTAGATACATTTGTGATTGAGTGTTGGATTACAGAGATCTAGTAGAATCACTAGAATAAATATTTTGCCAGCTCAGAAACTTTAAAATGACGTGGTGGCTAAGGGATAGAGCACTTCGCTCCCAAACCGCTCGGCCTCATGACCACTCTAGTATATATGCACATATGCATGTCGGAGTTCGAAACAATATTGAGCTTTAATAAAAGTGCAATCCTTTATGACATTAAACATGCATGTTAACATTGACACATAAAGTGCGTCGGACGTAATAATCTTCTTTTTGAACTAACGTCTATATTATATAAGATATGATAAGAAATATGACGGCTAAGTTTTTGCATGGTGTCAATAAAGCGTAAAATGTTGTCACTAGCCTTACTTTCCTCCTAATTTCAGTTCTGGTCCATTTTGTAATACAATGCCACTAGTTGTAAACAAAATATTAGCACGCTCACACTGAATCATACATTTCAAATACATTCACCATTACTGTTAGCATTACAACTTGCTGATTACGTATACATAGAGATTTCTTTTAATTTGCATCCTGCTATCTGTAAAGGAGGGTGTGTAATAAAAATTTCGATCAAAAGAGTTCTCATGTTTGTGCTTTCGCCACCTCGTCATAAAATACACCGGAAATCGTCTGCTCAACTCAAAAGGTTAGCACGTGACACACTGACCCCCATTTTTTAAACTTCTCTCCTACTTTTGAATATTAAATGGCCACGAGATGGCGGGCGTGCGCAACTCGTAAACCACTCCGTTCTAGGACATTCCCAAACACTGACGTTTGATTTCCCCAAGGAGGCTCAGACGACAAGGGCCTCATGTTCTATCCAATCCCTTTTGTTTAATGGTCAGACCAGATCAAAATCTCGGTTCCATTTATAACCATCCTCTCTCTTCCCCGCCTTTTGCTGGACCATAATTTTAGGCGTCCCGACGGGACCTCAGACTCATCTAAGAAGATTAAAGGACCACAATATTTTGTAGATATGTAGATTTTCTAGATGTTAAATTACGAGCCGATCACACTTGTTTTCGCTTCCCTCCAAAACTAAAGGAAAAGAATAGCCGACATTTGTAAACACAATCATTGATTAATGATTCAAAAATATATTTAGATTTATTATCCATCTTCTTAAAACTATTTCTCCTAACATTTTGGGTTCTGGACCTAGAGGCCTAGACGTCACGAGTTCAAATCTCATGAAAACTTGGAAATAGAACGTCAGGATTCTAAGAATGTTTAGAGTGTACCCAACTTTTGGAAGCATGGTGGCTGAGTGGTAAAGCGCTTTGTTATTGAACCGAGAGGTCCATGTTCGAATCCTGGTGAAGACTGCGATTTTGACTTTCAAGATTTTTATAGGTGCATGACATTACTATGGGAAAATAAAGAGTTGGTCAAACATGGCACCCTCATTCACCATAGACCACACAAAAAACAGGTGATTTTTACATCTTCCCACAACAATCTCAAGATCGGAAAAGGGAACTATATTTTACTTAGATACATATTTTGTTTCGTTATTTTTTGTTGTTGTTTTGGTATATTATCTTATTATCTAATTATCTTGTTTGGTGCTTTGTTGTGTGCAGTCATTTAGCCAGAAATCCTTTCATCTGTGATTGCAACCTGAAGTGGCTGGCACACTATTTGGAAAAGAGTCCCGTGGAAACCAGCGGAGTGCGCTGCCTTACTCCCAAGAGGGTTCGGAAGCAGAAGATCAACCAGTTGAAACCGGAAAAGTTCAAGTGCAAAGGTCAGTGGGACTACTTTGTCATTGTCTCACTTTAGAGATGATTAGTAAAAGTGCTACTTCGTCATTGTTGGAAAGTCAGTCATAGGCAAAAAAAAATAGTTTGTATTGCCTTTGTAGATTTAAGAACCTTCCAGGGTATACGTCACTGGTTATGTTGTTATAAAGTTTGAAAAAAAGGGGGTGATGAACTCAAGTATTTTTAGATACGGTGTCACAGTCAAATAGTTCACTTATTGTACCTCATTGCACTTTGGTGAATTTTATGAATACAGAGTGTAAAAATGTAACTAGTGAACATAAGTTAGGTAGCACCGGAAGTAAGGTCGTATGAGAGTGAAGTTAGGAAGAGTCAGTCAAGTACAGTATGTGGCAAAAAGACAGTATGTGGTAACAAGACAGTATGTGGCAACAAGACAGTATGTGGTAACAAGACAGTATGTGGCAACAAGACAGTATTTGGCAACAAGACAGTATGTGGTAACAAGACAGTATGTGGCAAAAAGACAGTATGTGGCAACAAGACAGTATGTGGCAACAAGACAGTATGTGGTAACAAGACAGTATGTGGCAACAAGACAGTATGTGATAACAAGACAGTATGTGGCAACAAGACAGTATGTGGTAACAAGACAGTATGTGGTAGCAAGACAGTATCTGGTAGCAAGACAGTATCTGGTAGAATGACAGTATGTGGTGACACGGTTCATGTTACAAGTAGTAATAGGTTGAATGTAAGAAGTTGATTGATGAACCATGTGTATGTGAAGTCATGTAATAACTTTTTTGAAGCAACATCTGTATCATATATGATAATACTTGTCTATCTTTTACTGCTTTCAGGCTCTGACCACCACCGAACTAAAAATGCCGGCATCTGCTTGATTGACAGGGAATGCCCTGCAAAATGTGTCTGTACCGGTACCACGGTGGACTGCTCCAAGAGAGAACTAACAGACATTCCAGAGGACATTCCCATGTATACAACTGACCTGTAAGTACATATCTACCTTAGAGTAGTGAGCTTTCTAACTATGTAATTGTGTTTTGTCTACACAGATTCAGCAGCATATCAACAGATTTGCTCAAGCTAAAAAGTGATATATAAATTCTGTGTACAGTCTTATTATAATTCATTATAATATATAAATGTACATTTTTAATATATTGAAGTAGTGTTATAGCTTCAAGATTTAGCCGATTGATCCACCACTCAATTTAATATTATAGCATTACTTATTATCTTTTTGTAATGCAGAAAACTTGGCTCAAATAAGATCTCACGAATTAAAGCTGATGGACTGTTCAAGAGGTTGCCCAATCTACAAAAATTGTAAGTTGTCCGTAAAAGCAGTCAGAGAATATCTAGTATTGCATTGCTTCCCTTGTAGTATGTACCATTTTAAAAGACTTCTATAAGGTAGTGTAATAACCTAAGGAAAGCCCCTTATCGATAGTCTGAGACCAACATACATAAACAGAACAAAAAAATATTGAGCTATAAAGATTTTCATTTTTTTCCCAGAGATCTCAATGATAATGAGATACATGAAATTGAAGATGGTGCTTTTGACAATGCAGACAAATTGAC
The DNA here is from genome assembly GCA_021533235.1 of Biomphalaria straminea. NCBI lineage: Eukaryota > Metazoa > Mollusca > Gastropoda > Planorbidae > Biomphalaria > Biomphalaria straminea. Next base: position 56,404,342 of record JADKLZ010000003.1, read on the forward strand.
TGATTTGTAAGTATTTCATTATTTAACTAAGTTAAATTATGTTTGAACAAACTTTTGGGAAAATTTCACATATTTATTTTATCTTCTAGACAGTTGTCCAGCAATGAAATCTCGCAGTTGACATCAAAAGTTTTCCAGGGTTTGACAAATGTCAATACTTTGTAAGTTTTTAATTTTTTGGTTTATCAACTTAAAGCTAACAGAAAAACACAATTGAAAATACCATTTTTAGCCATGTGATTCTCAGCATTGACTAACAGAAAAACAATTGTCTTTATCAACAATATTTTTGATTTAGCAACCATTTCTAGTAATTTCTTTTTATTTATTCATTAAAAACTAAGTTGGCCAATATATATTTTTAAATGCTCCAGTAGGAAGAAACTCAATATTATTATTATTATTATAGCTTTTATATAGCGCTACTTTCATGCTTATAGCATGCTCAGAGCGCTTTGGTCCCATCTCATTTGTGGACCGGTGGGGGGGAGGGGGTATCTAGGAATTGGTTTCCCGTGCTGCCTTTGGGCGCTCAGTAAACACAACTCTGCCCGAGTCGGGTGTCGAACCTCGAGCCCCCTTCTAGGTAGCCAAGCAAGCCAAGCTCAAGCCGCACTTAGCCTCTCGACCACGCTTCCCACATATAACATAGTGTTGTCTGTCCCTCTATTTATCACATGAAGATTTCAAATACTAAATGTGCTATTGAAAATTTAATTTTCACCATTTTTCATGACATAAATCCAGCTTCCCTGCATCCTCAATAATGTTACAGAAATGTATACTTTTGGTCTTGTGAAAGCAAATCTTTTTTAAAATTAAATACAAAACATACACAATGCAACAGAAATGCAAATAATCATACAGTTTTTGTCTTTTGTAAAATATATATCAATTTAATTTAAATAAATAATTTAAATAGGGAATGGGTACGAAATAAGGTTGACTGTAGCCGCCCTACAGGAGTAGGTGGAAAAGAAAGAAAAACTGTAAAAGAAAGCTCATGACATCAGATCTGTGACTTGGCAAAGAGCTCTTGGTCTAAACTGCCCATAGGTTGTGATGTTGCATGTCAGTATTCAGGCCTTCTATTGGTCTAAACTGCCCACAGGTTGTGATGTTGCATGTCAGT
>JADKLZ010000003.1:56405483-56448725 GCA_021533235.1 Biomphalaria straminea
CTTCTATTGGTCTAAACTGCCCACAGGTTGTGATGTTGCATGTCAGTATTCAGGCCTTCTATTGGTCTCAACTGCCCACAGGTTGTGATGTTGCATGTCTGTATTCAGGTCTTCTATTATAATTGGTCTTGCAGACATCAAAATAAACAACCTAAAGAAAGAGCTAAAAAAAAAAAGAGAGGCTGAAAAAAGGGCTAAAGAAAGGCTGAAGAAAGAGCTAAAGAAAGAAAGGCTGATGTAGAAATATATAAGTAAGAGAACTGGAGCTCAAAGTGTCTAGAGGAAAGATTGAGGAACATACAAAACCTGTATGGTAGCCAACTTTCATGATAATATGACAATAATTAGTAAAGTGAAAAGCAATTGGCTGTTGTATTACTGTTATTATTAATCTGTATAATAGGTCTAATTTTTATGAGATTTGTATAGACTCAGGAACACCTTAAAAATTTTCACTGGATTTAAATATTAACTCTTTGGTTAGTAAGACAAGCACCTAACCTCCATACCACCATGTTCTTAACAGGTTCAGTAATTCTGAAGTAATTTTTTCACAAATGAAATTTTCCTTCTCAGAATGCTCCGTGGTAACAAGATCAGCTGCATCAACAACAGCACCTTCACCGAGACACCCAAGCTACAGCAGCTGTGAGTAGAGTACACCCCTAAACATGTTTATGTCTTCTCTGTGCTGTACATTCAATTCCAACAGCTGCCAACTTTAATGAGCTACATGCTTTTTGATTGTTGGAATTAATTTCCTTTTGCTAGACTACATCATTGAAATTACCAAAAGCTAAGTTTTGTTTGTGTTTTAAATATATTTTCTTTTCAATTTCAGCTCTCTCTATGATAATCAGATTCGGTGCATAATGAAAAGCTCTTTCGATCGGCTTCACTACCTGTCTACACTGTAAGTTTTCTGCACTCCTTTTTTCTTTTCCCTCCACTTTTCCTCAGATCATTTTGTTCTCGGAGATAAAAAGAACGGTGCTAGTTTGTTTTCCGTATTCTGGTTTTCCTTGTTTTCTTCTGTTATTCTTTGTCTACTTTTTTCCCCCCATAATGTTTTGTTTTAAAATGAAGGAAGGAGGGAGCAGGAGCGGAGTGGATGAATTTCAAGAAAATGTTCTTGGGGTTTGGTTATTAGAGCCATCTGTTGAAGTCAGCATCAGGGGAGAGAATAGGTGGATGGGAATGTTCTCAGTTGTTGACACTTATTCCCCTTGCATAACTCCAACATAAGACATTAAATGTATTTTACAGCATCCTTGTATATAGCAGTAAATATGGATGCAGCCTGTTTTCTAGTTGACATCAAAATGTCAGTTTTACATGATTTTTATGCAGGACAATAAAACTCAGGCATTTACCTCCATTGACAGCTTTTGAGATTCTAAATTTTATAAAGTTTTTATAGCCCATAATTATCCAAATGTATGCATGCACAGCATATAATGTAGTTTACGTATATTTCTATAAAAGTGATAAAAGCAGATTTACAAATACATGACTTCCTGTTACAAATACATGACTTCCTGTTTTCAAAACAAAAATGTTATGACCTAATTGTCTAATACATTTTTTTGTTTTATCTCGATTTTAATTAATATGCTAAACTATTTCATCTATTAAGCATATGTCATGTACAAAATGTCTTCATTTTATTTTAAATTTTTTTTAAACCTATAAGCTTTAATTTAATTAGTCCAGACCTAAACTTATTTCCACAACAGTTTGTAAAACATCTGTTCTGCCTTGACTAACACTCTGGTCTACAGCAATGTATTAACTTGAAAATTTGACTATTACAATCTAATGTGTCTCCCAAGTTTTTGCATTTTGATGTAAAGAGCAATTTTGATTTCTTATTTTTTGCCATTTCTTATTTTTACTTTACCATTACATACAGAAAATACTAGATATTGTTTCTAAATATCTTTATAACTGCAGATACTGATGAAAATAAAATATTCAGAAAAACAATCTACATAGTAATGATTATTGAAAGCACAGCACTATTTTGATTAATTCTACATTAATAATTAATAGTAATGTATCTTTGGAAATCATGTAGATCCATAAAACACTTTATAGATTAAATTTTGAAATTTTAACAAATGATTATCTATCACTTGTAAATATCAATACATTAAATCTTGTTTACTATAAGACCTTTCCTCAAAGCATTGATTTTTTAAAAATTAGTTTGTTTTGTTTTTTTTTTTTGTTTTCAGCAATTTGATGTCCAATCCATTCACTTGTAACTGTCATTTAGAATGGCTTTCTGATTGGCTGAAGACAAGGAAGATCATCACTGGCACTCCTACATGCACAGCACCCCAACCAGTTAAAGACAAAACGTTGATAGAGCTGTCTCCTAAAGACTTTGTGTGTGAAGGTAGAAGCACTCTTGTCATGAGTACCATAAAGCATCAAGTTTCTGTTGCATTCCTTCCTGAAGAGAAAGGAATAAAATTCTATTTTCATGATTAACTCCCTTGATACCTCAATAGCAATACAGATCTAGACAAGCTTTAATTTTATGGTTTTTTTTGTTGCTAAAATTAAAAAACGTATAATCTTATTGTTTAGCATTACCTGTTACCTATCCCTTAGTCTGGTGGACCGTTGGGGCACCAAGCAAGACTTGAAAACCGTCTTTCTCTAATCCTCTCTATCCTTTGCCCTGTTTAGAACCTCTCTAAATTGTTGGCCCATCCATTCTTTTATGTTGTCTTCCCACCGCTTTCTCTGTCTGCCTCTTCTTCTTTTTCCTGGTACTGTTTCCTGGAGGAAGGTCTTTGCGAGTCCCGAAGATCTTGTTATATGGCCATACATTTTGAGCTTGCGTTTTTCACAGTAGTTAGCAGGTCATCATGGGATCTGATTGCTGCAGTAACCCTGTCTCTAATCTCTTGGTTTGTGATGCGGTCTTTAAATGTGATGCCTAGGATCCTTCTGTAGCATCTCAATTCCATTTCTAGGATCCTCCTCTCTAGCTCTGCAGTCAGCATCCAAGACTTACAAGCATATAGAAATGTGGCCATGACCAGAGAGTGCATCAGTCTGATTTTGGTGCTGAAGGCTAAGCCTTTGTCTTTCCATATTAACTTAAGTTTAGCATACCTGTAATGAAATCACTTTATAGGTTTAAAATAACAAATTTCAAAACATAAATTTTTGTTTTTTTCTACACTAGAAAATAATGAGCTTGGTTGCCATGTGGGTATCCAGCCATGTTGTCCAGACAGTAATATGGGTATGTATTGATGAATACTATACATTTGACATAGTTAAAGATGGCAAGAACAAAGCTTGTTCCAAAAACAATTTATTTATAGCAAAGTTGTAATAGATATTTTTAGCTTGTTTATGTTTGTAAAAATGTTTTACATGTTTCGGATGTTCCTTCAGAGTTGAAGATAGTTACTTCCTACTCCAAACCTCCAGCAGGACAACGGGGATGGGAGCAGGCAGGGTTTGAACCCGGGACCATCGATAAATCCAAACGACAGTCCAGCGTGCAAACCGCTCGACCAGGCAGCCATCCTCCCATAGACTACTCTACAACTTTTAAACAACAAAGAGCCCTTAGCACAAATTTTTCATTTGAACAACTTATAGCAAATCATTATTTATTCGATCATCATATGACAGATTTTATTCATACAAAGCAGCTCAATATATTCATCAACTCATAAAATCTGGGTTTTTTTTCAACAACACAGGCTATTGTGGTTACTTAGGTCAGCATGTGAACACAGTAAATCACACAATAACTCCCTGATCAATCAGGCAATCACACAAAGTGTGACATATTGAGATAAATGAAAATAAAAGATTAACACTTGAATTATTACCTGGCATATAAACATTATAACCGAGATGCCTGGAGAAAGCTGGTTGGTGGCCTATGCCCCAGTAGGGACCACAGGCTGAGATGAGATGAGATATAAACATTATAGTATGTTATATTCTAGAAAAAAAATTATGGCTAAAACAGTAAGTCAAGGATGCGATGACTGACTGGTAAAGCGCTTGGCTTCCATGCTGGAGGTCCTGGGTTCAAATTCTGGTGAAGACCAGGATTTTTAATTTCGGGAATTTCAGGCGCCTTTGAGTCCACCCAGCTCTAATGGGTACCAGACATTAGTTGAGGAAAGGTAAAGGGGTTGGTCATTGTGCTGGCCACATGACACTGTCATTAACCATGGGCCACAGAATCAGATGACCTTTACATCATCTTCCCTATAGACCATAAGGTCTGAAAGGGGATTTTTTAAAAATATATAAACATTATATTACATTGTATTCTGGCAAATAAAATTATGGCAAAAATAGTAAGTCAATAGTTTCTGAGCTAAAATTGAAAGCACTAAATTGTTAACTAGAGCCTAATGAAAAGTTGTAACATTTATGGACCAAACTCCATTTCAGTAATTTGGGTCTGTCAAGACTTTTAGTCATTATAGACTCATCTTAGAACTTATGTCAAATGAATGTTTTTCTCTGAAATTAAAACAACTTTATGTTGTCAAGTGCCAGCTTATAGATTGATATGGGCCACCATTCTTTGTCTTTACTCTGAATGCAGTGGTGGTAGAAAACAGCTGTGATACCCGAGCCTACTGTCCTCCAAAATGTACTTGCACTGGTACTATTGTGAGATGCAGCCACCAACAGCTGACAGAGATTCCAAAATACATTCCTCCAGACACAACAGAACTGTAAGAATTAAATCTTTTTTTTTTATTTAATACAACCAAGTAATATTCTTGCTTTAAAAATTTTCCACTTTATAGAAAAAAAACAAATTCATTAAAGATTATTTTTACTGTTTCTAGGTACTTAGATGAAAATGCTATCACTAAAGTTCCTTACGATATTGGACTTTTGATAAATCTTAAGAGACTGTAAGTAGAAAAATCTTTTAGTCCTAAAAAGATGTTATTTTTTATGTATAAGTAATTTCCGTGGATAAAATTTATTGCTTTTTTCCTTCATATCATTTATCATTGTCATGAATTTAAAAAATGTGAAAAACTTGAATTGTTGTTAATATCACATTCATCGTTTTTGTTCCAGAGATCTCAGTTATAACAAAATAGTAACTTTACCTGCAAAGATTTTTTCAAATCTAACTCAGCTCTCAACTTTGTAAGTTTTTAAATGTTGAGCCAAATTTATTGATGTAACTCATTTAAGTTACTTCAATGTTAAACTATATCATACAGAACATTAGTGTAGTTTGTTTTATTAAGAATAAAAACTATTAAGTATTATTCTTGTATCAGATTATCTACAAAATTTCTAGCTCTAGCTAATTATTTTGTACTTTATTATATATGTATATATTTTTATGAAAGGCCACATAGTACATCATTTTTACAATTTTTGTAGGTTTTATATGTCTATTTAATTTGTGAATAGTTTATTTGATTTAAAAAATAGAAACAGTAGATTACTTTAATTTGTTTTATTCACAGAATCCTTAGCTACAACAACCTACAGTGTATTGCAGACAGCAGTTTTGCCAATATGCAGAATTTAAGAATTTTGTAAGCAATTTTACAACTCACTAATTATTTTAAAAATGTTTGATTTCTGTTTTGTCATTTTCTTGTCATTGTATAGTAATATTTAAACTTTTTTCCATGAATGAAAAAAAATTCAGTCACAAATTCAAGTACCTTTTTAACATTTTTGTTCTTTTTTTTTTTTCAGATCACTTCATGAGAATAACATTTCTACAATACCCTATGGAACATTTGACAGTCTGAAGTCTTTGTCACATCTGTAAATAGTTTGTTTTCTTGTTTATCTAATTAATAATTAAATAATAATAATTAAGAGTTAAGAATTAACAATTGCTAATTGTTAACATGTTGATGATGTGGGAATGTCCTTTAATATTGATTTATGTTTTGAGTTTTTGCTAGCTTTTTCAAATGTCATTTTCTTAGCTTTGTTTTTAATTGATTTTTTTTTGTTTCAATATGTTGAATGTAATCTTGATTCTTTGTCTATACAAAAGTTTTGTAATGTATGTTATTGGTTAAGGAAGATAATTTTCTTATATAATACAGACGTTACTTCAAAAAAGAAGATGATTACGTCCTACGCGTCATGCATTCAGTCATGCATATTTACCAGTAACTTAAATTCTGCCAAGTCACTGGTTTTCCTGGCTAGCTCAGGCAAACCATTCCATGCTCTAATGGCACTAGGGAAGAAAGAGCATTTGTACAGATTTGTCCTAGCATATGGGACGAGGAATGTGCCTTTATCTTTGTGTCTTTCTGAGTATTTTATTAAGTTTTGTTTTTGTATTTGGAGATTATGGTTCAGTGTTTTGTGTATAATTGCTACTTTACTCTTAAGTCTTCTATCCTGAAGGCTTTCTAAATTTAGTGATTTTACTAAAGGTGTTACTCTAGTGAAATGTGAATATTTGTTTGCATTTGTTTGGGATCATAATGTAACTAGTAATCTAGGGGAGTAAACCTCTCCATCCCATTAGTGTGGGGTCTTTTTATGTTGTTTTTTTTTAGAATAGAAGTGATTTATGATATAAACCAAAATGATTTCTTGTTTAATCTTACTGGACCCTCCCCCATGAAATGCTTTCTACATAATTGATTAGATTGTATTAGTTAATTAGGTCTGTTTCTCATTTAAAATTTATAATAATAATCTTTATTATCTGTGAGGAAATATTTATCACAATAGGGTTTGTTGCTGAACATATATATGTCAGACGCGAATAGCCCAATTTTTCTGTAAAGGAAATTACAAAAGTCATTTCTTCTATATATCTTCTATATAAAATTCAACCACAGACCTATATATACTACAATAAATTTACGTTTTTGATTTCGAGTTTCGATTTATTTAGTGGTTACTGTTTTACTATTGCATACCAAGTATTAGAGTTTAGAAAAACCCAGTTTCTTTTCTTGTGCAATTGTACATATCATTTCTCTGTTAGTAAAGTCCTATATTTAGATCTATGATCTAATTCCAGTCTAGATTCATATAGGCCCTATAAAACTTGAATAGATCTAGTAATAGTATAGATTCTATCTTATGCTATTCCTATAGTCATTTTTTATTAGAATAAAGTATAGATATTAATAAAGATTAAAGTTGATTAATTATTAGATTATTATATATAGACATAGGACATAGATCTAATAATTTAGGCTACCGTAATACATTTACCATAATCTATACTTAACTTAATGTACTTAACTAGATCTATAGATCTATCTATAATTTAGTCAATCTAGATCTCTACAATATTCATTATAATACTTCTTCTTATTTAATAAGTTAGTACTTAGACTTAGATCTATTATAGTTTATAATAAATTTACTTTTCAATGCCTAGACCTAATAAAAAAATGCTAATGATTTCTAATGACTGTTTTTTTTTTATAGTAATAGGCCTACTAGATCTAGGTCTAGACTTAAATCTAGTCTAAAATAATGACTGTCTAAGACTCGAGATGATTGAGACTTTCACATACAGATGTTGTTAGTAATACGGTTAATAATGTCGGCTGAATGTCGGCGGGCAAAAACCAAGGTTAGGAGGATACTTATTAGGGAACTCTTGTATGCTGATGATGCAGATTGTAGCTGACTCTGATATTCAGCTCCAGACCCTGGTTTACAAACTATCTGCTGCTTGCAAGAAGTTCGGCAACCTGCAACCGCAGCTGTATATCAAGGATTGGCCTCTTTAGCCACACAAGAAGTCGCTAAGGGAAAACATTGTCTCACGAGACGTAAAATGCCACAGAGAGAATGTCGGCTGAAAGTAAACTGTATTCATATATAAAATTCTTTTTTTTTTGTACTAAAAAAAAATAGGTGCCGGTACTCATGATAGATTGCTAACTTTCAACTAATAATAAATTAACAATTAACGTTGAAATACTATAAAAGTAATAATTTTTCCCGACATTGAAAAAAGGTGCCGGTACAAGTACCGGTGCGTACCATCACAAAAATATATGTATAACTCAATCTTTCATTACATTTTTTGCGGGGTTATTGCTACTTAATACATTGATACCGGATCGATTTATATAGGGCCTAAGTATACAAGAAGGATCTCAAGCATTGGATATATTTATTTTTTTATATTTTTTAAATACAAAGTTTTATGGAAGAGGCAATTATGGGCGCCCACACGGATGTGCCTCTGAATTCTGAGTAGTCACGTTTTAGCCATTAAAAAATATTAATGAAATACTTCTTCCAGGTGTGTTTTTTTATTACGTAGATGTAGATTTAATCAGAATCCAGGCGACGCAGTATACTAGAGAAAGCCGAGAAGATCGAAAAGAGCTGGGAAACCATAAAAAAACAAAACAACTAGCAATAGACTGTGGAGAGTGACGTGTTTTTGTTGAGGTCATATGTTCTATGAGAAACCCAAAGAAATGATGATGATGAGGGGTTGTTACCGTCAAAGAAGATCTTTGAAGGTAGCTTGAGTAAAAGGTATCATATGCTACAGTGCAAGTGATCTTGGAAGATGCTTCTTTTGAATAAAGATCTCATGACCGTGACAGATTTGGTGATTTAACAGAAGGCAGGAGATCCGCTTGTCTTCCACTTCTAAGGTACACTGGTGTATGCAAACGCGACATAAAGCTCTTCAAAGTCGGCACTAACAGCTGGGAAAAAGTGGCACTGGATAGATCCACAAGAAAAGTAACCTTTAAAAGAAAGTCCTCGATTGCAGATGCCAAGTAGAAATAATGGTGAAAAAACAAAGGATTGGCCTCTTTACTCACACAAGAAGTTACAAGGAATAAAATCATTTAAAGTTTAAAATCATTAAAAAAAATTTTTTTTCTCTTCATGAAATTGTGTATCGAAAAATGCCGGGTACTTGAAATAAGCTAGTACTAAAAAAACAACACAGATCTTGGGTAAAATACTCATCAAATAAAGTACTGTAAATGTGCACTTTCCCGCGCTATTTTTAACTCTTTTTCTTTTTATAGCCTCTATCTGGTTTGATCTCAATCACCCGTATTTTTGTGCATATTTTTTTTCTCTATCAGGCACACTTATTATTATATCATAATAATGTCAGTTTAATTTATAAAGAGAACTGAAAAATGCAAAGTTATATAGGGAAAAAAGCCACTTCCGGCCCAATAGTTTTGAAAAACGATACGAAACGAAATAGCAGCAACAAACCCTATTGTGCATGACACATAACAATACATTATGAGAGCTAATAATTTATACAATAGCTCACAAAATATAAGTGGGGTATAGTGGCGAGGTGTTAAAGCACATGGCTTCTGAACTGAGAAGTCCCGGGTTTGAATCAGATTTGCTAAGCATTTAAATTGGGGGAATAAACATTAGGTTTCTAGTTATGTTAGGCAACGCCATTCTATGATGAAATGGGAAGATAAGACCAGATTTTTTTTCTAGCTTGGTGGATTTGAAATGATTTTGCAATTATTATGTATATTAATTGTTTTTAGAGGTGTGTATTTTAATTTTTTTGGTCCTGTATTATTGGATACCCTTTTTGATTTCTTAAACCAACATTCATTAAATTCTTTGTAATGCTTAATCCTTTAGACGCGTGTGATAGTTTAGCCTCTAAAAACTAGCATTGTAATTCCATTTTGTATGCACTCATTGTAAAAAATCTCAGCACTCAATGAGTTAAAGATTTGTTCTTTGATTTTTTTTTCAGAGCCCTCGGTGGTAATCCTCTCTTCTGTGACTGTAAATTGAAATGGCTCTCAGATTGGATTAAACGAGATTACATCGAGCCCGGCATAGCTTCTTGCAGTGGGCCACCAACTATGAAATCTAAACTTCTGCTTAGCTCCCCTTCTTCTTATTTTGAATGCAAAGGTAAAGTACTATTAGTTTTACTTAAGTCTTTAGATTAACTTTTTTTTTTTTTTGATTTTTTGCTTTCTTTAACTCTTTGACCTCGGAAACGACGCTGACATCATTGATTCTATCCAGATATAAAGCTATAAATTTCGTCCAAACGTGGAAAATAATTTGGTATCAAAGAGTTAAAATTCATTTCTTTCAAAATTGTCATATGTATGCATGCTATAGAATATTATATTTAATATGTGAAAAAAAGATAAAGTACCTGTAATAAAAACAAAAATTTCTGGTTCACAGAAAATGTTCATATCTAGTGTAATTAAAAAGATTTAAAAGCCAGACATTTCGTATGATGCTCTTCTTTTCTTATGTTTACTGTTCCTATTTATTGGCCTCCTTCAGTCGTAGAATGACTATAGTTCATCTCTCACACTTCCTCATGTGGCTGTGGAGCCCTATTTTGGAGAGTACTCCCGTCCACAAGTTTCACTGTTCCTATTGGGCAATATATAACCATAAATGTTACAGTGGTTGGGCTAAGAGTATATTTGTGTTAATGTTTTAGATTAGGTACAAGTAATTTTTTTTTATTTGTAAAGTATTTGTTAGACCTGTTGATAAATACATAGCAATACATAACATGAATACAAGACAATTTTATTTTAAACTACCTGTTAGCTAAATTTTATGATACATATGCTTGCTATGGTGGCAAAGTGATATAATCAAAAAGAGTTCTAATACTGGTTTGGTATTTTAGTACATCCACAAAGTCAACAGGACTGTAGTAATTATCTAGCATTTGTTATGAAATATAAAGGCATTTGATCCTTGTTGTTTCTACGTCAACTGTTGGTGTCTACATCAACTGTTGGTGTCTTCATGAACTGTTTGTGTCTATGTCAATTGTTCGTGTCTACATCAACTTTAGATGCAGAAACAGCTGTATTTTTATACTGCTTCAAACATTTTCAAGATTTCAATGAAATTTTATATCTCTTTAAAATTTCTAATAAGTAGGGATAGCTGCCTGGTCGTATGGTATGCATTTTGGACTGTCACTTGGAATTCTAAATAGTCCTGGTTTCATGCACTGACTACTGCCATCCTCTATTCTTCGGCAGAAGGTTTTGGCTAGATTGTAATTATCTTCAAATCTAAAGAAAAATTCAAAACATGAAGAGAAAAAAATTTGATGGACAGCTTTTCAATTTAGTTTTTTTTTGTTAATAATCTCAACATTTCCCCAGGTGACCCTGACCCAATTATTGCTCAAAAGTGTGATGTTTGTCTGACCAAGCCCTGCAAGAATGGTGGGGAATGTACAACAGTTGAGTTCAAAAGTTTCAGCTGTGCATGTGCCCCTGGTTTCCATGGAGATGATTGTGATCAGAAGATTGACGCCTGCTTTGGAAATCCATGTCACAATGGAGGCAAATGTCAAGTTTTAGACCATGGAAGATTCAGGTAGATTGTTAAACATTTTGTGAAATATTGGCTGTTTTTTTTTTATTAATAACCATAAAAATATGAGAAACATACAAGCAGTATTATTTTCTTGTGCAAACTATTAAGTTATTTCTGGGTTAATTTTAAAGAAAAAATGTGACAGTATACCACAATTTCTTTTCTTCCTTGAAGATGTCAGTGCCTCAAAGGATTTGAGGGAGATAGGTGTGAGACAAATATTGATGACTGCGTCAGTAACAGGTGTCAACATAATGCCACATGTGTAGACGAGATTGAGTCCTATTCCTGTCGATGCAAGGAAGGCTACACTGGGAAATGGTGTGAACATACAATCCCATTTTGTAAAGAGGGCTACAACTACTGTGTTAATGGAGCAACATGTGTGGCTAAAACAGCAGGTTACAGGTCAATAAATTAGTTTCTTAAAGGCATTGTAGTTTAATCATAATTTTCTTTGTAAATGCATTTCATTGGTTGAATAACATATTATGTTTCTCTCCCCTCTCTCAGCAGCTATTAATAAATTTTAACTTTACTAGAGTATTAACAAAGCAAATTTTTTGTGATTCGCCCTAACATAATTTTTTAAATCTCATAATAGCTGTTATGAGGCATCCATGAAGCTTAATTAAATAACTTTCACCTCTTATAGAGCTAATGTTGTTTTTTCTTAAACTTGCTAATAGATTGCATATTTTATTCTATTTGTGAGGAGAAAGTAAATAATTACCTATATATTTTCTCACCTCAAAAAAATTACTAAAGTAAATAGCTTATTCTGTTCTGTATTCTTGGCTTATAAAATTGTTTGCTTCAAAAAATATTACATCCTTGTCGTATCCCTACTTCAGTATTAACATGCATGTTAATCAACATCTTAAACTCTGCTAAGTTGGCTGATTCAGGCAATCCATTCCATGTTCTACTAGGGAAGAATGAGTAGGCTCTATTTGTATAAATTTGTCCTGGCTAATGGAATAAAAAATGTGCCTTTACATGGGTATTTTTTAGTATTTTAATAGGCTTTGTTTTATTAATAAAATTAAATAACATAATTAAGGTCTTCCCTAGAATTTTTATTTTATATAAAATTTTTCTCAATTTTTTTTTCTTACAAATGTCTAAATATTTTGAAGGTTCTTTACTGACATGAAAGTTTTGATAGGCAAAATGTAATGTGTGTTGATAGTCATATAATAATGTGTTTTCTCTTGACTTTCAGCTGTGAATGTGCTCCTGGATTCACTGGTAAAAACTGCTCACAGAACATTGACGACTGTAAGTCCCATGCCTGTCTAAATGGTGCTTCCTGTGTAGACGGCCTGGACTCATACTCTTGCATGTGTTCCCCTGGCTACTCTGGTCGCTTTTGTGAGATAGCACCGCTGCTGGACTTAGTGCCCTTACCTAGTTCACAGGACAGTGCACCAGCCTGCCGGCTGCATGAGTGCCAGAATAATGCAATGTGCTACCAGCCGGCAGGTTCCGCAGACTATAAGTGCAAATGTCCTCAAGGTACACACTTTGTAAAGCGGCATTTTTTAAAATTTTGTTTTTACGTTTGGCTACTATCACATTGTACTTGTTAGATATAAATTATTGGTTTGATATAGAGTCTACAATTTCCCCTTTGAATTTACGATAAATAAATTATTTTTTTTTTTAGATTTCCTTTTTTAGATTATTTAGAGTTTATTGTTCTCTTAAAAACTAAATGAAAATATTTTTAAAAAAATACTAGATTAAAATTAAACAAGGTTTCTCTTACAAGGGCAAGTTTATAAGCCTTCTCCATTAATTAAGTATTTCCTCTTTTTTATAAAATGAACCCATATGGTATCTCATTCCACTAAGAATTAGTATATGGTAATACAAATGCCAACATCCTGAATTACTTAAGGGAGTCTTACTAATGCTTCAGTGAACCCATCCAGTTACCTATCAATGTTGTTTGATGTAGTTGTTTTTTTTTAAGTTTCATAAAGAACATATTGATACCATGTTTTGAGTATCGCACTATGACTAGTAATTAATAATTAATAAAAACTTAGAATTTTATTTTTTTAACAAACTTTGCATAGATACTTTTAAATGTCTATTTACCCCATTAAAATAATTCTAATTATCTTATCTCTCATTGTGCATATTAACTTGCATGATTTATGATGTTACTTGACAAGGAAATTTTTTTTACATAAAGTAGAACATATTCAAATTAGGGTAAAAAAAAATAAACTTAGACCCTTTGAAAGGTATGCTTTGTAAAACATAAACTATAAAAGTATTTTATTTTAAATGATATTCTTATATGGCTTTGAACATATTTAAATGTGTTTATAAATTTTAATACATTTATTTTGCATCTTTCAGTAACATTTATATTATTAAATATCAACAAACTATAATATACAATAATACTTTGTTAAAAAAAAATCATTTTATTTTATTTTTTATTTTAGAAATATTTTATTTTTAATGTTATCTTCCATCATGGTTCTTATCAGTATAAATAGATCTCCAAAAATGTTCACTTTTAAATTACAGGTTTTGAAGGTAAAAAATGTGAAAAGCTATCCAGCCTCACTTTCAAAGAGAAGGATTCTTACGTGAAACTGATGAAAATAGATTTTAGAATGGAAACCAACATAACCATCGTCTTCTCAACTAAAAGCCACAATGGGATCCTGCTCTATGCTGGTGAGCAGCAGCATGTGTCTGTTGAACTGTTCAGAGGACGCATCAAAGTCAGCTTTGACATTGGCAACTATCCTGGCTCTACTATGTACAGTTACGAAAGGGTTGATGATGGTCTTACCCATCAAGTCACCATGATCATTTTTCAGAAAAACTTCACCATGAGCATTGACAGCAGTAATGTTTCACGGACAGTCACCAATGAGGGCTCAAGAACACACCTTGACTTGCAGGATCCACTGTATATTGGTGGTCTACCAAGTGCACTCAATGCTCAAGCTTTTAAGAAATGGCATATTAAAGATAGCAGTAGTTTTATAGGTAATAACTTGATTTCAATTTCGGTAGAATATTTGTCACAAACAAAGTTTTTTTTCTTTTATATTTAGGCTAAGAGTACGAAATAGCAATGTTCAAATTCCTTGTTTATTCAGTTAAATTATTGCCTACAGAATTAAGAGCATAATAATGCTCGATTTGCTGCCTGGTCATGTAATATGAGCTCTGGACTGCAGTTTCAATGGTCCCAGGTTCAAATCCTGCTCTCTGCCATTTCCCTCCATCCTGTGGAAGGTTTGGGCTATGAATTAATCATCTTCAATTCTGAAAGAGGATCTGAAACATTGAAAACTAACAAATAAGCCTTTCTGGAATAGAGACATGGGGGGGAAAAAACAGTACCAGAAATACAATTACAGCTAGGAGCTAAATTTTACAGTGTTTATCCTGTTGAATGTAAGCTATTTCTGGATCTCAAAGAAATAAGCTAAGTTAATATCCCATTTAAAAATAAAGCATATTTAAGTCCTTTACTCAGTATTTTAATGCTATATTCAGCTGGTTATTATTCTGACTGGTTGGAGTTTGATAGTTTGTAGGACCGTAGTCTCAAAAGGACAAGTGTAAATTGAATGGTGGTTAGTAATAACTAAATTTAAGAAAATCAGTCCCTGTAAAGGAATTAAAATTGGAAAGTTATTTGCTTACAATTACAATATTTGAAATATATTTGTACCGTATTACAATATTTGAAATATATTTGTACCGTATTACAATATTTGAAATATATTTGTATTAAAATATTTGAAATATATTTGTATTACTTTCTTCTGCTTTCCTAGGCTGCTTTCATAAAGTAATCATCAACAATAAACAGGTGGACTTGCTCACGTCTAACGAACGTTTCAAGGTCATACCTGGGTGTGAAACGGTGAGCCAGAATCCTTGTCACAACCATCTCTGTGAGCATGGACGATGTAAGCCAAGGCGGCGCAAACCTGGCTACAGATGCAAGTGTAATCGAGGCTACTCTGGAACATATTGCGATAGAGGTAGATCTTTTAACATTACATTCCTGCTTTGAAAAACCGCATTTTGTACTGTGTGGTGATTTTCTAATACTTAATCCTTAGAGGCTACTAATTGTAATTATTTAACATCCTTTATGAAAGCCCTAATCTTTTTATTATACTAATTGCTAAATACCTATATATTTTTCAAACTCTTTTTCATAACTTTTGTTCCTTATAAAAATCTTTATATTCAAACCTCTAAGGTATTTTTTATTTTTTTTCACCCCACAGTACAATTAGGCGTAAAGAGACAAGCATATGATGAAGACCATAGACATCGTAAAACATTTAGACACTAATCTTGGTTTTTTGGTAAATATATTCTTAGAATTAAATACCTTAAGTTATTTGAGCTAAATAAAAGGGTATTCAGGACCCTTTGTTTTAGTTTTAATTATATATTAAGAAAAGAGTAAAAGATACAGTATACATTAAATAAGGGAAAGCAGTTTTTGTATTATTGTACAAGTTTTGGCAGTTCTTTAGAAAGGATTTTGTAATTTATGTACTAGTCTCGACCTATTGCTAATTGGGATGTTAAATTAGTTGGCAGGGATTAAACATAGAACCAATGGGACAAAGCTTGAAGTGTATATTACATAACCTTCAAGCTATCTTTGCCTAAGTTTACCAGAATATTGTATTACGGTACCAATAGAGAAAAAAAAATCAAAATAAGCTTTTAAGCTGGACTTCCAATTTAATTGATGAAACACATCAATTCTTCAAATCGGTTAAAGTACCGGTGCTAAAAAAAAGTAACATTTGTCAAATAAAGTAACTTTTTTTTTTTTACTGTAGTTCATCACCTGTTCAAAAGGTCATCTATATTCTCTTTAGATTGTAATTTGTGAAAAGAATATCTCTTACTGAGACAAAAGTTTATTTCTTTTGTTCACTGTGCCTTGGCAGTGTGTTTGGTCAACAGAAATGCTTTTTTCAGAATAAAAATTATTTCTTGTGTTGAGCAACAGGCTTTTTTATATTTTGTTAATCTAAACAAATTAAAGTCCTGATTTCAAGTTGCAGTACAGGTCAAAAAAGAAAATCACAGCAACGCCCCATTTCTTCAGATGTTGAATACATGACAATACATCAATATGAGAAAGTTTATTAGTTTAAGTGTTTTAATAAGAAGCCATAAAAGATTGAATTCAAATACTTAATCTCATTAAGAGTAAAAGCAGGATATTCATGCATTTTTTGAGCTGGACTGCCATTTGGACTTATTGATGGTTCTGGGTTCAAACCCTGCCCACTCCCATCCCCTGTCACCCTGGGGAGGTTTGGACTAGGAAGTAATTATCTTGAACTCTGAAGGAACATTCTAAACATTTTACAAACATTTTACAAAAGGAGGGCATGAAATCCTTTAGCTAAGTGTCTGGTAAATGTCTAGTAACATATCTTTACCTTACTTGCTCCTGCTGGATCAAATTCTAATTTTCAGCAGTAAAGGCGATAACTAAAAGGAGATAACTATTTTTTAGAGCATACAAACAAGAGAATACATTTTAAACATATATCTTGTTTAAATATCTTGTCGTGTTAAACAATGATGTTACGACCTTTTATCCTTTTTTTTTCCTCAGTTCCATCGTGTAAGACAACTGTATTCAAAGATATATTTATTGACCCTGTTACAAAGTGCAAATCATCTACCCGCAT
The DNA here is from genome assembly GCA_021533235.1 of Biomphalaria straminea. Taxonomy (NCBI): domain Eukaryota; kingdom Metazoa; phylum Mollusca; class Gastropoda; family Planorbidae; genus Biomphalaria; species Biomphalaria straminea. Next base: position 56,422,556 of record JADKLZ010000003.1, read on the forward strand.
TAAGTTTCGACGCTGTGAGGGTATCTGTAATACTGGATTCTGTTGCAATCCCAAAAAGATTAAGAACCGAAAAGTACGCCTGACCTGTGAGGATAAAAGCAGCTTTATTTATGATCTGCCGATCATTCGTAAATGTGCTTGCAAGAAATGTGACTGAAGGGTTTTGTATGAAAATGTCCCTTAGATTTTCAAGCAGGAAACATTTGAAAAAAATATTTGAAATTGTTAGGATGGTGATGATGGATTAGCAAACTCATACATGTGAGTTTAAGCTTCATGTTTGAATGTAAGAGGCAAGACTCGCTCCATTGCTCTAAGAATAACTGTACAGTTGTTATTTGGTTAAATACAACCAAAATGAGGAAGAAATTCATAATGAAATGTGTAGCTCTTTTAATGGAGACACACAACGTCAGAACAGAAAGCAATGAATTCATGTGATTTATTCCTTACGGTTTATTAATTTATGATTCACAATATGGTCAAAGACTTTATAATTTGCATTATAGTCTACTGTTTTTTTATTAGAAAACTTAATTGGCAAAAAATTAAACTGCTAGTTAAGCTTGCAATCTCACATTACTGTTAAGTCTGCTTAGTTTATCTCCCTAACTTTAAAGCTAATAAAAAAATTGCTTGATTATGACAAAAACATGGTCTTTCCTATCAAAAGATAAAAGACCACTGACAGCAAAGCTTCGCCTAAACCACAACATTACTGTTTTACTTTGTAGTTTCTTTATATAAAAACAGCTTTATTTCATTTCTATAAGACTATTTGTGACTGTGTTAATTTTTTAATTTGTAATTGAACACAAATAAGGTTTTCTTAAAATATTGTTTTAAAGAATCATTGATAGTGACATATTTAAAAATCATTGCAGTTTGATTCAAGCCTAAAAGACTTATTGCAAAGTCTTTTATTTAAAAGATTACTCATGGTCTTATGTGACTAGCACACAGTATGCTGAACATTAGTAGCAATGTTATTGCCAATGCTAAAAAATATATAATAAATATTATTAACTTTTATGTATAGCTAAAATATCTCCATTTCACTTCTAGAAAAAGTATTTTCTGCTACGTCAAAGTAGATTGCTACCTCATACCTACATGTTGTATGAACCAAAGTTTTTCTCCGTCAATCGACAGCATTTATTGTTTATAATTGTATAAAAGTATTTTTTATTGATAGATTTGTCAGACTTTTAGCCTTTAATAACTTAAAAACACTTTGACAATCAGAAAATGTTGCAGTAAAGTCTAATGCATGTGACAACATGTAGTAACAGCTGCTATTGAAATTAGCCAAAACCCTCTTATTTATTTTTCTTTTAAATAAGTCAAGGATTTATATATGAAGAATGTCTGATCAAACATTTTATGCCAAAATTTATTGCTACGGATATCAAATAAATGCTAAAATCTAAAAAGGAAAAAAACATTTTTCATTGTGGGTATCCAACCAATGTCAACTCTTAGTATAATTATCAACTATCAGAAAATGAGAATCAAAGCCTTAAATAATGTACCTGCCTTATGGTCCTATCAAAGTATAACTAGGAATCTTAAGAAAGTACATTTAAATTATTAACTTATGAAATACACCTAGTTCTAACTTTAATCAGCCACAATCTGTTACAATATTATTTGAATCAAGATGTGAGACTGACTCTAGAAATGAGGTCTTAATGCTTCATTTGCTTTGTTCTAAAATATCTCGTGACCATTATCTGAGAGATATACTTGTTTATATACATAAATTATATATATATAAATATATATAAATATTGGTCTCATACTTCTGTTACTATTGTACATAGAATTGTACTGACTTTTGTACACTATATATTTATGTGTTCTAAATGTATTTGTTGAAATAGATTGTTATGTATGTATACATATCTGTGGCCTGCTGAAAACACACATTTTTTATATGGCTAATGCCATTGCTGCAGTGCTGTGTTTCTTTTAAAGCTTTAAGATTTGATTGTGACAGATTATATGGTTAGTAAATTGAAAGTAGCTTGTTTTATTAGTTTTCTTACTTGAGTATTTACAAAATATATAAAACTGTTATAGTTATTTTTTGCCTATGGTCTGAATGTTTCATAATTTACTATGTAATGGTTTAAGTCAGCTAATAGGCCTATACTTTTTGGAGCACTTTGGATTAAAGTTAGTTTTGAAATGCTATAATCAATATGCTTGTATCAATAACCTTGCCCATATTTACAAACGTCATAGGGAACTTATTCATTACAAAAAGTGATTTAGAAAACTAAATATGGTATAAAACAATACATTAACACTATATTTATTTGTTAGAATCTCCTATGCCAGAGCAATGCCAGCTAAAACATTAAGTGAGCATGGCTAGTAGCAAGACTTATTAATCATAGCTTTTGTTTTGGGGATAACTCCTGTACTGTAAACTAGTTTCTTGTAAGTATATATCTGCTGTCACACAATTTTGTTTACTTGGTTTTCTTGTCCTATTTTTTAAGACAACTCTTGCTATCAAATATAAGAAACCAAATTTTTATCTCTTTTAAGTCAACATTTTATTTTAAATAGCAGCAAATTTTGGTACAAGTCAATGGGTCTCAAATGTATTTATCCAACATCAATCTATTCAAGTACAAATTAGATCCCAAACTTACCTTTGTGGATGCATAGAACAATTTTACCATAAATAACATTAGTGTTATTAAATTTTTTTTTTAAATATTATGTTGTACATTTAATTAGTATTTCTCTGAAATAAAGTGACTCAGAGATGAGTCAACTGGGTTTTAGAAGACTTGTTATTCAATTTCTTTTTGTGATGGGCATTTAGAGGTAAGTTTGTACAGCTAAAAAATATCTCTTGATCATTGATTAAAGTCAAATATTTTTTATTGTTGATTAAATTTTTAGCTTTGCTAGTTTCCATTGGCTAAACCATGAACAAAATGCATTTAATGAATTGTTTGTATGATGTTCATTTTGATCTGTTCACATGCTAATGAGATGTGTGCATAGAACATTGTGGGTTGTAAATGTCTGTTCATGCCTTGTACACATTAATTTTTTTTTGGTGTAATTTAGTAATGTATTATAGATTGTTATTGTCCTATATTTATTTTTGCATTGATCTAGACAGAGAATATCTGTAAATTTACAGGTATATGTGATGTCAGTGAAACTTGAGTGTGAGTAACATCTGGCTCTGTTCTATTTACTTCACTCAAAGTTTGTATATGTTTCTCAAATCATTCTTAATGTAGTGTATTGTATTTGTATTGATTTTTCTGAATCAAATTCTAATTTATTATTTAGCATTGTATAGCTTACTGCTAAAAACACAAACCCACAAATGAAACATTTTTAACATTTTTAATTTCCTTGTACCACTTGCTTGTGACCCAAAAAAAACAGAAAGATAATAATTTGTATTTAATATGCTACGTTTAGAAGTGTTAAGTTGATATTTATCTAATTAAGATAAGAACTCTGTCCTATTGAATTAGTAAGAATGATTGTATTACACTCATTGAATCATTTATTATTATTACAATATACAATTTAAACAAAACCTGGTTGAGAATGTCTTTTCAATTCAAATTATTTAATTTATTACTGAGTGTTTTTGATGTTATTAAAATGAATATACTTATAGAAACAATGGGATGCATCACATTAATTGTATATAGTTATGCAGAAATTGTATTCAAACTTACTAAACTTTGAGACACTTTAAAACAGAAGACTCAAAACGAAAAAGTGATGTGGTTATAATGGGAAGAGCGTGGTCGAGAGGTTAAGTATGCTTTCACTTGGATTGGCTCGGCTACCTATGAAGGGGGCTTGAGGTTCGACACCTGAGTCGAGCAGAGTTGTGTTTACTGAGCGCATAAAGGCAGCATGGAAAACTTTCTCCCAGATTCACCCTCCCCTTCTCACTAGTCTCACAAATGCATGATATAAGCATGAAAGTAGCGCTACTTTCATGCTTTAGTTTTGGCTAATTTTTTGTTATATCTTTTTTTTAATACCACCTGTTTGAAAGAAAAAAAATAGAAGCAGTTTATTTTTTAAATAAGGTTAGACAATTTATATGGAAACACAAACTCAAGACTACTGCCATAGTGGGTCTTAGGCCTATGTCAGGAGTCGAAACTCAATATCGAAGCTCGATACAAGAGTTTACAAACTGGTGCACTGACAACTTTCTAGAACTGAATGTCACAAAAACTAAAGAACTTGGTAATAGATTTCAGAAAGAAAAAACAAACTATACGTGAACTGCAAATAAACACTAAATCTATAGAACAAGTGAAGGCATATAAATATCTAGGCCTTATCATCATTAATAACAAACTCTCCTACGAAAACCATCTTGGAACTCGAATCTGTCAAAGAAAACAGCCCAGCGACTCTTTTTTCTATACAAACTCAATTGCTTTAAACTAAACAAGAAGATCCTTGAGACTTTTTACGGCGCGACTATACAAAGTGTGCTCACATATGGAGTGACTTGTTGACAAGGCAACGCTTCATCTAAACCAGGCATGTCAAACTGGGTGTTCGGGGGCCGCATGCGGCCCGCGACCATCTTGCATGCGGCCCCTCTGGCCACCTAAAAAATTAAAAAAATAATGTTTAACTGTTACGCTGGAAAACAAGAGATGACTAGCTATTTGAATGGAAAAAATAGTATCTGTTAAACTGAACAACAATGGTGAGTCTGCAGTAAAAGCAAGCTACATTTTGTCAAACTTCGTTGTAAGTCTTTGCAAATCATTTAATAAATGTGATTTATGAAGGAGTGTGTTGTTAAAGCCGAAGTAATTTGTCCTAAAAAGGTGAAAGCATTCAAAGAAATAGCGTTAACTAGTGACACTGTGGCAGATAGAAAAACCTAAATATCTGATTTTGAATTATTTTCATTGGCTCTGAGTCAACTGATGTAAAGGGTGTGAAATAACAGAAAGTGATAATGCAGTACCATTGTAAAGTTAGCTAGTCTAACAACGGATGGCGCTCCAACTATGAAGTTAAATGGTTTTGATGCAAAGTTACTTGCAAAAATATGAGAGACTGATAATACTTTTAAATTTGCTAATTTTCAGTGCATTATTCACCAAGAAACATTCTGCGCAAAGCAATTACAGTTTCAACATGTCATAAGACCGGTTTCAGTCACTTCTCAATTTTATTCGTGCCCGTGGTTTTAATGCTCGCCAAATTTTAATGTTTCTGGATGACATTGAAAATGAATTTGATTGTGTTCCCTACTACACAGAAGTCCGCTGGTTCTCATGACATATAATATTGAAGAGATTGTTTGCACTGCGTGAGGAAATTGTATTGTTTCTGAACATGAAAGGTGAACCTGTTGAACATTTCCAAACTGACGAATGGATTCAGCTTTTGGCATTAGCAGTTGATCCCACTGGTCACCTGCAAGACTTGAATTTGAAACTTCAAACTGGGTGTAATCAAGTGAAATACATTTTTAAGCAAAATTAGGACTGTGGATAAACCAAATATGAAGTGAAAATCGTGTTCACTTATCAACGTGTCAGGAACTTAAAAGATTGAATACGGTTGCGACATTTAGTGAATGTCTTACATCTAGAATCGTTAGTAGATGCTTTCAATACCGTTTTAGCGACTTCGTTACATAAGAGCAAGAATTTTCGTGTTTTGTATCTCCATTCTCATTTGATTCTGAAAATGCTGTTGGAAATGTGCAACTCGAGCTGATAGAATAACTGTCAGATTCTTAGTTGAAATCTAAGAATATTGAAATGGCTGTGACAAAATTTTAGTTATTTACCCTGAACGGTATGTTGAATTGCGGAAATTTGCAGCCAGAATTCTAGCTATGTTTGCATGCACTGGTCTCTATGAGCAGTTCTTTTGCATAATAAAAGCTACAAAAACATCACCGTTCGAGATGATCTGATCAAAATTTGCCATCTGTGATGAAAGCGACAGTGGCAAACAAATTTCACCTTGACATTAATAAAATGGTATCCCAGAAATGATGTCAAGCATCAGTACAAAGAAAATAATGCGTAACCATAGTAGTTTTTATTTACAAAATAGTACTACAAATTTAGCTAAGGGACAGGTAAGCCATTAATTATTGTATTCTATTGTATTGTTTCTAATATACAAAAAAACTAGTAGGCTGTTTTGCAGCTGATTTTTTGCTGCGGCCCCTCAGGTCATAGTAAGTTGTTTATGCGGCCCATATACCTTAATGAGTTTGACATGCCTGATCTAAACTGTTGCAACGTCTAGAAATCATCACAAAAAGGGCATTAAAAATTACACTCACAATTTACCACATTTAAAGGAACTTTATGAACAAAAGTGTCTAAGAAAAATCGAAAAATCTTGGAATACAACGGCCACCCGCTCCATCAGAACTACGTCAGGTCGTCGTGAAGTGGGCGACTGTTGTCAATCAAAACAAGAACGGAGAGGTACAAAAACTCGTTTGTACCTAATTCGGTCAGACTCACCGCCATTCATTGATCAGGGAACATGAAAAGCACCAAGATGCCTGTGTGTAGTCGCTGAATGAACTCTTTATGTTGTGTCTGTTGTATTTATGTGTATGTTTCTGTTGTGTTGTCTTTATATGAGAAAAGAGTCCTTGTAATCACAACAAATTTCCGTAAGGATCAATAAAGAAGTCTTAGTCTTAAGATCTGCCCCCAAAGTGGTCCACCCAGGTAGGTAAAAAGGCAGGGTTCAATATTTTCAGAAAGAACATAAGAATGAAATTCTATCGAAGACAAATGACAAGAGAAGAATGGAGAAAGAAGGTTGACAGATCTTATGTGGTGCCCCAGTGGTCCAGCAGACCAAAGGATAGGTGAATGTGAAGTTAGATATCCGGCTTACTGATGTCTTATAATAAATATCCAATTGATACAGTTCTTATTCAAATTTAAGGGTCGATCTCTTCTTATTCAAATCATCAAGAAAACAAATGTGTTACAAATATGATGAATAGTTATCTCCCCTACTAAAAAGCCTCCTGTGTTAATAGTGTATAGTTGTTTTTTTTATGAAAAACGATGATTTAAATAAAAATATATTTTTCGCTTTCAGAAAATAAAAAAGGAGCCATTACATCAGAACGTTTAATGGTCTAAAGTGTTATGATTTTGGATTTTTACTTTATTTTTCTAGTTTACGAGATCGAAACTGAATGGACAGATAGACGGACGGACATTCCACACAAAAATAATAGCGTCTTTTCCCCTTTCGGAGTCCGCTAAAAATTGTCTTACATTCATTACAGTACTTAAAGATTTCCCAAACTTTAGACTTTCCTAGTCACTTATCTTCTAAAATACAGACGTTACTTCAATCGCGTTATGCATTTAGTTGTGCATATTAACCAATGACCTAAATTTTGCTAAGCAACAAAAACTAAAGTTTGTGGCAAGGCTTCTTACCTCACGAAGATTATCTTAACTTGTCTAAAAACAAGTTATATACCTTGAATAGCCCTCACATAATTGTATTGGCCAACGCTGCATCCTTCTTTGTTAGACGTAATTTTAGCTTTTTTTTTTTTTTTCGTTACTAGGACGAATAGTGTGCTCAGATTCCAAGAAAATAATTCATTATCAGAACATCCACTTCAATTTATACTTTAACTCTTTATCTCCGTTATTATTTTCCACGTTCTGACAGAATTGTTACTTTTTCAACTCTACTGTCTCTACCCTGTTATGACAAAACTTCAATAACATTTTTGTTTGTAATCAGAAAATGTTACGTTTGGTATAGAATTATAGAGGAATGCTTGCTCTTTTTATATAACACAAGTATCTAAAACCAAAGCTAATTTAATTTAATAGGGTCAAATCAAAGTTAATTTGGAGACATAGAGTTAACGTTGACATGGGCTTTTCTTATTATGGAAAGAAAAATGTGTTGTAGACAACAGAGAAAGAATTAATGAAGCAGGAAAATGCTTGGCGTCGAAGCTAACGGAGATTTCCCAGACTACCTTTCATGATGGAAAGGGAACTTGATGCCTAATAGGGCCTACTATCTCCAAAAAGAACTTTTTCGGTAATAAAAATCACTTTAAAATTATATACAAAGCACTATTTATGAAACGAAAAAGACTTAACATTTAGCAAGGCGACAACGGTAAAAGTTTGATAACCACTGGTAATTGTTTTGTAAAATGTTTTACATGTTTCGGAAATTCCTTCAGAGTTGAAGATAGTTATTTCCTAGTCCAAACCTCCCGCAGGACGACGGGGGATGGGAGCGGGCAGGGTTTGAACCCGGGACCATCGGTAAATCGATACGACAGTCCAGCGTGCAAACCGCTCGACCAGGCAGCCATGCCTCGAAGTCGTATTCTTTAACATTTCAGATACCGGTACGGCACCCCCCCCCTTTTTTTTTTCTTAATTGGATTTTATGTGACTTGCAATCTTCTTACTATTATTATAAATAGAAATCTAGACCTACAAGAATGAGATCCCAAAGCTCAGAAATGCTGAAAGGCGCTTGGAGCCAGAGGCTATACTATAGTATGTCCCGAACTCAGCTGGGGAAGCTTTAAAGACCAACTGAAGAGGTTTTTTTCGAAATTGAGATAGCGATTGATTTAGATAGTATATAGCATCAAAGTTAGTTCCTAAAAATTTGAGAATTTAGAAAAGCGTATTTATATTAGAAAAAGTACTTCGAAAGTGTAAAAAATAACGAGATTTGAAAATCAGCTTCAATGGCCGAAACCTTAAGTGACCCGGAAGTGACGTATTGCGTTGGACTGAGAAAATGTAAATAAATAACAATGGACATGGCTTGATTCGTTCTATGTATAAATGTAGCAGATATAGATCTACTTATCTCATTGTAGCTGTCAAACAATTTTAAATGATACTTATGATGGGATGCACCAAAATACCCTGAATTGAACTCTTCTACTTTTTCAAAATACATAGATATAGAGACTATTACTATAGTCTATAGGCCTATAGATAGAAGATTTATTATGAATATGATTATGATATTGAATTATAGTGGTATAACTATAACTAGTCTTATGACTTATAACAATAAGTCAGGTGTATTATAATTATTATTATACCAAAACTAAATATCTAGAATCTAGATCTATCTTTATTCTAACTCTAATTAAGTTTAATTCATGTTAGGCCTTCTTAACACTTTTATTAGTCACTCACTAGATCTAGTTAATTCTAGTTTATTATATTTATATTACTTGACTTGTAGTAATACTAGATGATAGATCTAGTAGATCTAAATCTAGCTTATTTATAAACTAGTAGATTTTAATTTAAGTAGATCTAGTCAGAGTTATACTAGCCTAGCCTAGTATGACTATGTCTATGTTAAGACAGTTAAGTCTAAGCCCAGTTGCCAACATATTTTTATGTTTGAATTTATATAGAATATAGATATAGTGTAATAATAGTAAGATTTAGACCTAGTAAGTAGTCTAGTGTCCTAGCATAAAGTATGATAAAGATTATTCATAATTATAATATAAAATATAATCTATTAGTCAATATTTAAATATGTAAGTCCTAAAGCCTAAGTCTAAGTTAAATCTATAATTCTATATTCTATATAGAATATATTTATATAATAGATCTAATATAGCCCTTACTGCCTTACTATACTTATTAATTAGGCTAGACTTTAGATTTTAGATCTTAAAAAAAAAAAAAAAAGTCATCATTAATATTGGTAATATTAAGATGTTAATGTTATATCAGAATAACATATAATGTATACAACCACTAGTTCTATATATATATATATATATCATTATATGTATACATAAAGTAGTAAAGTGCCCCCTTCAGACCTTGCGATCTATGGGGCAGATGATTTAAGGTCATCTGTTTCTTTGGCCAACGGTTAACGAGCAGGGTGTTATGTGGTCAGCACAACAACCAACCGTCTTTACTTTCCCCAACTAAAGTCAGGTACCCATTAGAGTTGGATAGACTCAGGGGCACCCTAAAAATTCCAAAATTCAAAATCCCAGTCTTCATCGGGATTCGAACCAAGGACCTCAGGTTCGGAAGCCAAGCGCTTAACCATTCGACCACCGCGCCCCCAATATGTTTACATAATTAAGTATCAATGTTAATAAATACATTTTTAAAAATCTATTTTACAGAAAACATATATATGACATTGGGCAAGTGGCGAACAGACAAGTTTACTAGATGGATCTTTCATCATTTGGAAGAACAAGAAGAGTTTATATTCCCTGTTTCTATTGTGAAACAAATCACAGAAACATTCTACAATTTTATTTCATATAATAAATTCCAATAAATGTAAATATAAAAAATCACATTTTAATAGAGTTCTTCATTATACACACATTATTTTACTATGTTTCTTTTCACTTGCTAGGTTTAAACAAAGTTTTGAATCAGGATTGAATATTATTATGTCATAGCACAAAATTCCAGCAGCATTTTAGTAATGGCTGCGGTCAGTGTTTGAACCTGAGACCACAGAGAAGACAGTTCCGAGCGCAAACCACACAACTTTCTATATTTTGAAACTTATTCAAATTTTGATAATCTCTATGTTATTGCAGATTTGAAGGACCATTGCAATGATGACTTAAATTGATCTGTAAAGGGGTTGTATTTAAAATAAATAAGAGTTGGATCTCATTCTTGAAACAATGCTATTTATTAGAAATTGCAACCTGGAATACATATTAGAGGCCAAAAGAAAATCCACTGCCGAGGGTAGATGTCCGAAAGATCATTTAATTTGACCACCAGCGGAAAATGGTTATGTCTTCGCTGAACATGTCAAAATATGTAGTTTGCAGTTAGGGCTGCATAGCCACGGAAAAGACTGCATTCCTCATTAATCTTTTGAGGCCAGCCTTAATTATTAAACACTTTAAATTATGAATAGCTCTACATTTTTAATAAAATATTTATAAAAAATATAATTATATTAATTGATTAATGGCTATTAACTGGCAATAATTGGGTTACTAAAATTTAATAAAATGAATTCCATAACCACATTAACAGTAGTCTATGCATTACTTAATATTATATTGATACTTTTATTTTCCACTTCCTTGACTTCCCACAGAAAAAATCTCTTTTATTTGTATAAACACAATTTAAAACCTTATTACAGTTACAGATTAACTTGATTCTAATGATTCTATTCCAATCTACAAATAAATGAATTTCACCATGAGATAAATAAACTCTTTAATTTTTACATACTATAGATTTATAGTACTATTTTTAAGTATATATAGGCCCTAATATTAGTAATATACTTAAGAAAGAGTGTAACAAAATCCATATTTCGTATAGTTATAATAATATAGAATTGGTAGTAGGTAGATCTAGGACTCTAGCTCTATTGGCTCTATGTCACAGTATGTCTAATGTAATTACTAATTGTTGCTTATATATTTTTAGAAATTTAGATCTAGTAGATCTAAATCAGCTAGACTATTTTTAAGTCTATAGGTTAAGGTTAAAGCTATTTGCTACTCAATTTGCTAGTGACTATATAGTTATGTACGGGGTTGTGACTCGAGAATAAAACTAAATAAAATCGTGCACTACAATAACTACATTATTGAATGAGCTCAACATTGTAATTAATTTTTTTTCACCCATATTGATCCTATTTAGGGACGACTAGCCTTACTAGGTAAATAATTTTAAACTTTGTTTTTCTAGATCTAAGCCCAGCACCTCGATCGGATCAGTCTAGATCTATAGATAGATCTAATTTCTTATTATCTGGCGGCGTTATCTGCTAATATACTACTAACTACTATTACTAGATAGCAGAGTATAGACTTCATATAGATCTAATCAAATTTAGGTCTAGACTCTAGTTAACTCTAGTAGGCCTACTCTAGTTTATAGATCTACAAATTTTCTACATCATTAAAGATCTGAGAAAAGAAGATCTAGTTCTTGATCAAAAGCAGTAGATTTAGAACTAGAATAAGCCTGAAGCAGTAATATAAGTCATAAATTGCGTAACTTGACTAAAACGAAACATGTGAACTGAGGCGCGCATTATACTGCGTGGGCTGAAACGCTGTTCGCTTGACTAGATCAAGAAGAGCCGACAAACGGTAGATCTAACATGTAAAGCCATAAATTGCGTGATTTGACCTAATTTCCCTACCCTAACATCCACTTTTTATAAATTGGTGTGTTTTAGTCGCCTTTGTTTTCAGAAACTTGCATTCCTGTAAAAAGGAATAGGGAAACACGCTTAGCCATAAAGTGAATAATGTGACCTAGATTCCCCCAGACTACGTCATCGACCTTGGTTGTCTGGGAGAATCCGATCTCGAATGGCTTCGAGATTGTGAAATTTCATAGTCCCTAAAACGCACACTAAATTGCTTATATCTAAATAATTACAAAGAATATATGTCTAATATTTCGTATGTATGTTTTTTTAAGCATTATGAAACTAAAAAAAAGTATTACACCGGTTTCCGCGTCTGACCCCAAAACCTCTTCAGTTGGTCTTTAACTAAGCGTTCCCCAAGACCATCAACTCTGACTGTTCTGTTGTCACAGATAAATATAAACATTAACTGTAGACATTAGTAATAACATTAAATAATAACGAGACTGGCTTTGCTCTCTATATTGACTCATGATTGACTCACAAACAACTTTTTTTTTCATCACTTAGCTAGATCTATATATATTGTTGGAAGTGTGTGACTCTTATGTTTATTTATTTTCTGCAATTGGAGTTTTTAATACAGAAGAGTTCGATTTACATCAGTGTTGAGTGTTAATACTAGGAATGGCAAAATGATGGCAAAATGGGAGTTGACTTTCGTAAATCTAAATACTGTCGATCTGATGCAGATTCAACCAAATATCGGATTCTTTAATAATTAATATAAGATCTAGGACTAGTCTATAGACCTAGGTATAACAGTTGATTAGAAAAGCACAATTTGTTATTCTAATTCTAGATCTAGATCATCACATCTGTCAGTGTCAGCTATCCTGGTATCCATAGCCATAACTTATCATGACATAACATAAGCCATAAGTTATATTTATATAATCCTAATCCTGAGTATCTGTGAACAAGTAACAAACAAGCCTGCCCTAGCCCCCACTCTACTCTAGTAGTCTCTACTCTCTACCTACTAAACTAAAACTCAAGTCTAGAGTAGATGAGTGAACTAGACTTTTAGTTTTAACACCTTTACTCGCTTTAGGCTTTAGGCTTTACTTTAACTTTAGAGACTAATTTTATTTTTAGAGTCAAATAGACTAATAAGTCGTCTAAGTCGACTAAGAGTTTAGCAAAATGTTGTTTGTTTAGCCTAGTTTAGGATTGGTGAATCATACTAAATCAAAGTGAATGGGGTCGATTGGCTTATTAATTATTATAATAATAACAACATTACAACATGTTACACTGTGTGACTGACCAACAGTGGCAGCAGTAAATTTCTTTGAGTTACAGTTTCAGTTACAGACCAGTAAACAGTAATGGGAAAATAATATATATGTTATATATAATAATTAGATCTATAGCTTACTAATAGGGTGAATAAGTGACTTAATTCCTGAATCATATTTACTTAATGAACTTATTCTAAATTAAATTTTTACTTTACTTACTAACTGACTTACAATTCTAAGATTAAGATCTAGAATTTAAGTCACTGGTAAATTTGCATGACTGAATGCATGACGCATAGGACGTAATCATCTTCTTTTTTGAAGTAACGTCTTTATTAAGATTATAAGATAGAATCTAGATCTAGAATAGTTGTATTGTAGATGGATAGAAATAATAGATAATAGACTTAAAGTGTATTGAGCTAGACTCAGCTAGAGACTTATTGATTATATTATCACACATTTTGAATCATGATAAAATGGGATGACTTGAATATAGATCTAGAGTCTAAATGATTATTGGTTTTATTCTGCTCTGATAAATCTTCAATAAGTTCGAAGTATCATCTATATGTGTATACTCATCTTATATTCTATTATTATAGTCCTAGATCTAGATAGAGCTAGCAATAGAAGTAGATCTACACATTATGTTTTTTATGGGAGCCACCTCACCTCCTTTAATAATTATACACACTTAATAAAAGGTTATAAAGATATCTCTATTTTGTAATGCTTTGAATGTTTCAGAATGTCTCCAACATCAAATGCTCTGCTCTGGCTTCTGCTAGGTGTTAGCTTATTTTTTGTAACTTTTGGAGAATATGCTATTTTTATAGGCCTTTGCGGATTGGCTTTTCTAACAGGGTAAGCATCTCTGTATCTCCTAAGATTGACTAATATGGGAAATCCAAATGATTTATCATTTAACTCTATTTTACAATTTTTGTTTTAATTTTTCTTTTTTTTTTTTTTCATATTAATTTGTTTAGATTTGTTAAGATATGGGATTCTTAAACAAATTTTAGTTGGCTAAATTTGTGATAAATACATACATGAAACACATTCTGCATGTAAAAAAACAAAACAAGGCCAGAACTTATTAAAATTTTCCCCCTTTGAACCATCCATTCAAGCCCCTATCTAGTCTTTGAATGTGATTACACAAGGTACACATATTCTATTTCTGCATTATCTTACAATAGTTCACTCTAAAAACATGCACATACACCCATATCAGTTTATTTTTCAAATCTTTTATATCAACTCACTGTGTCTGTCTGTGTGTCTGTCTGTATGTCTGTCTGTGTGTCTGTCTGGTAAAAAGTTTGAACATGTTTTTCTCCTGTTTCCCATTCTTGGATCCAGTTCAAACTTTGTACCAAAGTTTACTGGTCTCTCTCATACTGGGCTCTGTAAGGACCCACTTCACTCTGAACTCATCTTGACTCTGACATTCTCGCTCTTTACATAGGTCCTTGAAGGGCTTCTCAAATGCCATACAAATGCCACCAACATGTCTCCATTTCTTTCTAGATAATCACATGACCATTTCACATGTGATTCGCTCTGCTTGTGAAGTGTTCAGATCACACTACCTTCCTGAAGAGTTACTCATCACGGTTAATTGTTCTCAGTGCATTGGCCTCTGGCATCAATAATAATAATGATAAAAATCTTTATTAACTAAAAGGAAGTTTGGTTTAAAAACAGTGCATTACAAAAAAACAGTACATAATTAGAACAATTTGTATCACAGCACACAAAATATACATTGATACTCCAGTTTCTCCTTTAACATTGCATGAGAAATTTACAACAGTAGGTTACATTTTGTTCAACAATTTATATCCTTTGTCATGATTAAATGTTAAAATCATGAAATGAGGGTGTATTCTTATGCTTAAAATTGTTATTGTTTTCTTAGCAATGTTTGTCTTAAATAGGTGTAATAGTGTGTGTGTTTTATAGCCTATAGTCTTACAAGCAGCATTTAGAATTTTATAAAGGCAGAGATGTTGAAACTTAAACTACTGTAGATATGAGCATGATAAAACATTGCCACCACTGTTGTTTATGAAAAATGTTAACAAAACTTTTGCAATACTTACTTTCAGTACTTTGGTCATTATCTATAACTTTGGTAAACAAGCCACTGAATTGGACATGCCAGAGCTTTCTCTAGTCGTTGGTCAGTTGGGTCATGGCGGCATAGAGAAGGTGAAGGACATTCTCTTGGTTACATAGCTATTTATACTAATGTTACAGTGACCTAAAGTCAATAACTGAACATTTTCAGTTACTTATTTTCTTGTTCGTTTTTTTTTTTAGCTATTAACTTAACATTTATGTTTACTGTTGATATTACCTATAAATATTTTTTTACATTTTGTGGACATAGGTTAAAAGTGCAATGGAACCGACTACAAAGATAAAGAATTTTGATAAGCGAATGACAGGTGCAAGTGTAATTGATGATGTTTTAAAAGAGGTTTGATTCTTTTTTAATACATTATTAACAAAATGTAAAAAAAAAAATTTTTTTGAAAACATTTCTTCATAATATTTCCTTTTGAATCAACTTGGTCTTTATTAAAGCCCGAAGACGTCATATTGTGTTTATGTCTTCTTGTTGAAGTTGAGATGCTAGGAAAATTTATGAATTCACAAAGGGGTCATATTTGTGTCTTCTTGTTGAAGTGTATTTGAGAGACCAGGAAAGTTTCTCCCTTCTAGATGGCTGTGTTTTGATAGTTTAAACTTTTACTTTAAAGCCACCATTCCTTGTTTTGCCTTTTAATCATTCTTGTAGAAAGAGAATGGATTAAATAGTCCAATAAATCTGGCTAGAAGCTTATCACAGTTTTAACCCTCTTACATGATAATAAGAATGCTGAAGACTTTTGTGTGTGTGAAGATGATTATCATTTTTTTTTAAAATTGATTGTTAACTCTTCAAATTTGTTTTTTGATGCTATTACTAACAATAATAATCTTTGTTTTTCTTCAGGAAATTTATTTGACAATTGTGCATTCAAAAAAATATACATAATTAGAGCAAACATTTGTATGATAGCACACAAAATATACATTCATATTCCAGTTTCTCTTTAACATTATATGCAAAATTTACAACAGTAGGTTACATTTTGTTCAACAATTTAATCGCCAAAGGAAGAAAAAGAGTTCTTGTGTCTGTGTTTACCTCAAGGCAAAAATCTAATTTTTTTACATGTTTAAAGTTTGTGTGGTCCTGTATTTATTCCAAGCATAATTTAAGTTTCTATGTAAAAAATTGCAGGTTGTTCCCTTTTAAGACTAAGTTGATGAAATTTGCCATAAGTCAATTAATATTTTCTTGGTTTCATTTTAAAAAAACTTAATGCTGTTCAATGGAGGCCTAGAACCACATATGTGCTCTGTCAAACTGACACGTTTGGGTTTTAAAGTATTTGGTTTCAGAAGAAAATGAATCCTGAATTCATTAATAAATTTGTGTTTGTGTGTAATTAATCAAAAACATAAGGACATATAATGTCCTTAGGACATTGGCTTCACTCTTTTAAGGGCACATTTTTAGGTATTCTTTTCTTAATAAAGGGATGACTCTCTATGCTGTTGTGATATATTCATTGACTCCATTGTTGACTACTTTAGGTCCTACAATTTGCTGTTAAAGATTACATCAAGACCTGGTATAGACAAATCAGTGACCATGATAGCTTTTTGGTAGACATCTGGCAGTGTGCACAGAAGGTCATCATAACCTTCTCTAATAGGTGAATAACTTTGTCTCAATTATTATTATATTATTATAGCTTTTATATAGTGCTACTTTCATGCTTATAGCATGCTCAGAGCGCTTTGGTCCAATCTCACTTGTGGACCAGTGGGGGAGAGGGGGTATCTAGGAGCTAGTTTTCCATGCTGCCTTTAGGCGCTCAGTAAGCATAACTCTGCCCGAGTCGGGTGTCAAACCTCAAGCCCCCTTCTAGGTAGCCAAGCCAAGTTCAAGTGCATCTTAGCCTCTCGACCACGCTTCCCACTAATCTTAAGGTCTTGTTTCTTATTAAATTTCTTAAGTAATTAGTTAAAAAATGAATAAGACCTTGTCTGTTAAAATACTGATCTGAAGGCCTTTAGATTTGAATACATAAGGATACACCATTCATGAGTTCTAAACAGAAAGTCCAGAATAAGTACCTCACCTCAAGTGGGAAAAGTAAAGGTGTTTCGTCATTGTGCTGGCCACTCAACATCTTCATAAACAACCCGCTATAGTAACCTTTTGGTTAAACACATACACATTTTCTGTGTAACAAAATATTTATTTTGTTGATCCATTGTTTACAAAAATAGTCCAATGAATGTTTCAATCCTGTTTCTCGAAACCTTCACAGATCTAAAGAAATTGATTGGATGCCTTACTTCACGCAGCAGCTTGTTGATGATTTTGCTTCTCATATACGGCTGTATCGTCGAGCTGCAGAAAAGACTGGCACAGCCAAAACTGAAGGTTTGGCATTTTGCTTGCAGCAAATTGATTTTATTAGCACATTTATTCATATTGTTAATGGACTTCTTCACATTTTGTTGAATATCTTTATAGTTTTAGCTTATTGTGGGTGCAGTGGCTGAGTGGTTCAACACTTGGCTTCCAAACATGGGGTCCTGGGTTTGAATCTCGATGAAGTCTGGGAATTTGAATTTCAGGACTTTTATGGCACCTATGAGTCCATCCAAATGGGTACCTGACTTTTGTAGTTGGGGAGAGTAAAGGTTACTGGTCAATGTGCTAGCCACATGGCACCCTGCTCGTTAACCGTTAGTCACAGAAACAGATGACCTTAACATTATCTGCCCCATAGATTGCAAGCTCTGAAAAGGAACTTTACTTTAAACTTTTTATTGGGTTTTGTTCTTTTCTTAACGTTTCTTTGCTTTAATTATTTCATCTCTTTTTACTCTTTAATTCTAAACATATTTCTTAATTCAGCAACAAAAAAAAAATAAAATTGTATTTGACAAAACTGCTTATAAAAACATGATATTTAAAGAAAAGACCTAGTGTGTTTTTTAATTAATGTTAGTTATTTGTTTTTGCTGGAGAAATCCCAATGATGAGCTATCTTGCTTTTTCCTCAGATAATGCCATAGCATTGGAAAATGCTTTTTTTGATATGGAAGTTGAAATGGAAAATAACATGTGTAGAGATTTAGTTTGTTTGGACCCTCAGGCGGAAAGACGTAAGTTTAGATTGCTCTAAAGTCTTAATAACATTTAACTATTTATAGAACAAATTATTTTAAAAAAACAACACTTTTTAATAACATTGGTCTACAATCAAGTTTTTCGAAATTGCAATTTTATTTCATAGAACTAAAACATTAAAAATAAACATTAATAAATTTGTTGCATAAAGATATTTTTAAAGAAATTATGTTTTTAGAAATGGTTTAATTGTGAGTAAATTAAAATCTGAAATATTTATACTTTATAGCCCTGATGCACTGACCAGCAATATAGCATTTAGTTGTTAAACAAATCAAAGTATTCTATGAAATGTTTTGATTGATAGTTTCTTCTTTATTTCTAGAATATCTTCAAGATTTAAGTGAAGTCTTACTATACTTGCTTTTACCAAAGGAAGATTTCCACAACAAGCCATTCCGCTACATTGTTAGGGTAAGTGCAGCAGAGGAAGTCTCAACATAAAACAATACACTTTTTAAAACTAAATGCATGATAAATTTAATGCACAGTTTTATTTTTTTGTTTAGACATGTTACAAAAACAAGCGTGGGAAGCGTGGTCGAGAGGCTAAGTGCGGTTTGAGCTTGGCTTGCTTGGCTACCTAGAAGGGGGCTTTAGGTTCGACACCCGACTCGGGCAGAGTTGTGTTTACTGAGCGCCCAAAGGCAGCACGGGAAACCAACTCCTAGATACCCCCTCCCCCCCACTGGTCCACAAATGAGATTGGACCAAAGCGCTCTGAGCATGCTGTAAGCATGAAAGTAGCGCTATATAAAAGCTATAATAATAATAACAAACAAAAATTATTATGCCATTAATAAATGGAAACTATGGAACATGCCATGACTCAAATGAAAAACGTCTTTGAATTCTAAAGGATACATTCACGAGTTCTGAGCTGAAAAATAAGTGCCTCACCTCAAGTTGAAAAGTAAAGGTGTTTTGTCATTGTGCAACATCTTCAGAAACCACTTGCGATAGTAACCTTTAGGTTTCACATATACACTTTTTCTGTTAAATAAAACTATTTGTAGGAAAAAACTTAAAAGGGCAGCTATATACAATTCAAAGGTACTATTCATTTTTAAAAGATATATATATATTGTCAATAGCTATAGTAAGAATATAGGTAAACATTTAGGGCATGCTGATAAATAACTTTGTGGAAAAAAAGATGAAACAGTATTGGTAAATGTTGTCAAACCTCCCATCAACTAGAGTATAGAAGGAGCCTTCATACAGGGATAAATCTTTTGGGCTATAACATAACTGCCATGGCTAACCAACAGCCTGCCTCTTTCTCAATGATGATGGCCCTAATCATCAAAAAATGGACTAACAATCAAATCAGTAAATATTTTTCAGTTGCATGACTTATGACCATCTATTAATTATAATGTTAGAATTCAAAAATCAATATTCTGTTTTTTTTTCAGGAGGTTCTTGTAAATGGCATATTTATGCCAACTATAGATTTATTATCAGATCCAGATTATATTAATCAGTATATTGTTTGGATGGTATGTATTCTTATTTAATTTATATAAAGCTCATGATATATTTTGGCTAACTTTAGTCTGTGTATTTTTAAACAGCGTTTTACAAAGCTTAGCTCACTCTGTCTGGGTGGAGTCTTGTATACATTATTTCTCCATTTATTGTCAATGATAACACATGAATCAATAAAAAAAAATTACCCAATTAATTAGTCAATTAGTCATAAATAATTAATTTTGTTTTTAGATAGAAATGTACTAAGTTAAGGGAAAATATAGAGAATTAGGTTCTTTACTAAAAATGTTAAACTATAGACTTTTTAAGACTATAAAACCTTTTATTTTTATAAGCACTTGTATAGACTTCCATTATGGTTGAAGCTCAAATAAATAGCTTTTGAAAAAGGCAGCATTGAAACCTTCTCCCATATTATATGTAATCCCTACCCTCGAACTGGTCCACAAAAGTGATGAGACCATAGAGCACTTTGAATTCTATAAGTATGAAAGTTGTGCTAAACAAAACAATTAATCTAGATATTTCCAATTCCACCAATGTATTATTATTAGTCTACTTTTTAAAAAAAACTAATTTCACTCAATATAAGATTTTTTTTTAATAATGTATATATTTTATTGCAATTTATTTATGCTTGAAATATTTCATGCCACTCTTCATCTTTTTCCACGTTAGTGCTATGAGACGTCATTTACTAGAGAAACTTTCCTGACTGTGATACGATGCAGCGATTGTATGGAAGAATTGGAAGCTGTGAAAGAAATGGTGGACAGTGACATTGCCAAATGGCGCTCTAAAGATACTGGGGGCAGTGATGGTTAGTAGGAAATTAATTTACATTCATGTAAGAATATGTAGGCTATATTCATGTGCACGCAAAATCAGAAACTTACTGTTCACAATTCAGAAAAGGTTTTTCAATAAAATCTTTTAAAAAAATCACTGTAAATATAATATATAGGGTTTCTTTAATATTTAAAAAAAAATTGTTTCAATTTCTTCTTGTGTTTTTAAATCCAACAGATACAACCATTAAACAAAATCTTAACAGTCTTATGTTCTTAAAAAATGCATGTGAAATGCGAATGCGACGTCTTAAAAGTGGACCCGTCTCAGCAGATCAAATTATTGAAGTCAGTATGTCCCCTATAAATAAGCTATTTAACTTCAGATTTTTTGTATTTGAGAAATATTCAATTTAATCTTGAAATTTTAAATTTTGAAAAATATTTTATTCAGATAAATATTGTTACCAGTATATAAATTGTTAGTTAATTTCGTGATCTTGTGCTAACTGCATTTTTTTTTCTAATAAAGTAAAAAAATTTTATAAATAAAAAATTTTTTTCTTTCAATTAGTTGCATAAACCATTTATTCATTTAATTATTAGTAGAAAAAGTCAATTGGTAATGACATCTTATTATTTTAGCCTGAAAATCTTCGTAACCTCTATGTGTTGTCGCTGGATGAGATCTTCAGTAACAACTTTGCTTTGCAATCATTTATTGGTATGTCTGTTGTCTTGCTTTCAAACTAATATAGATTTTTTACCAAAAATTTTTTTAAAAAATCTTAATTCTCATAATTTGTCTACTAAATACTTTAATATAATATATTTATAATGATAAGTTTAAGTCTTGGACCTCCTTATAAACCTATAATTAACTGATTCATTTATTGTAATTGTTTAATTTCAATTATTGTTTTCTATTCTCAGAATATGTGACTAGTCGGAATGGTCAGCAGTATTTATATTTTTATCTTAATGTTGAGGTAAGATTTAAGTTTATTTTTGTGTTGTATCTGAACAAATGGCTTTCAATTCTGTAGAAATCATACAGGATTGGAATAACATAGACTCTAGGTCAAGATTAAAGTCCTGGTGCACTTGCCAGAACACTTAACTTGGGCAATGTCTTTAAAACATTTGGTAACATGCATAAGCCTTAATTAAGGAGTATGAGGCTGTAAAAAAATATTATGCATAGCCAGTTTAAAATTAAATATTTGCCGAGATTCATCAGCAACTGGCAAAAAAAAAACTTTTTAAACCGAGTCAATTTACACTCATAACGCTAACTGACTGATGATCTTAGATTGCCGTGTTAATAAAGCTGAAATCATGATTACAGCTTGTGATCATTTTCATATTGATAAAATATTTTTTTTTTAATTCCATTTTAACCCAATAGCTCCTATTTCCGGTTACGAAAAACCCTTCTGTAGTCCTAAGCAAAGAGGAATAACTCCGTATTTTAAAAATTCTAAAAAATATTTATTTTGAAAAAATAATTAAATTTAAGATCTAATACATATAAACAAACAAACAACTCTAAAAAATAGAACTATATGTCTAGTTTTAAAAAAATATATACGTTTAATACTACTAGAATATAAAAAACTTCAAAAATGCTCATTTTCGACATGGGGGCTTATACACTGAGGCTATGGGCCGGTTCATTTGAAAAATTATTTTAAAAATAAAAACCTTCCCGATTTTATTAAAAATAGAATCGGTAATATCCAAAATGATTTGTAATCACGCTTGCAACGAGACTAGAAGAAATCTTGTTTTTAAAAAAGTTTAAGTCAAATATATTGAATAGGGGATTTTAGAAACGTTTTACAACGGTTTAGGACAAAAACGGGAAAACGTTTCCAACTGCGGTAGGAGCTAATGGGTTAAAAAAAAATTATTTCATTGTACTTCTGCTCTATGTAAAGGGTGATGTTGTGGTCAAAGTGTGCAATATTGAAGAATGCAGGGTTCGTATGTCCACTTAACACGTAACAAACATGAATAGTATACAAAAACTTGAGTCTATCTGCAGCAGACAAATATAAGATTTATTTAATAATAAAATATACTGCACTTCTAGTCGTTACACAAAAATATCCAATTTGCAATATAATTACATCCGCATAACATCGGTATCAAATATACAAGTCTTTTATAACACAACTTCACCACTAGAATGAGTCTGCATAACAGCAGGTAACATATAATCTTCAATAATATGTATCCAGCTCTAAGTACAGAAGAATAACTATTAGAAATATGTGTACTGCAAGTCCCAGAGACGACTCTACTGAGCTCAAAGTTACTACTGTTCTCTAGTGACCAAAAGATTACTTAGGTTACAACTGACTAAAAGTCAATTTAGTCATTCTTACTTCCTGTTTCTATATCAGGAGTTTTATGTGTCTTTTCACCCTCTTAACTCGAGGTGAACATATAGCAGGCAATGTCAACAGAGATCTAATATTTAATGTTCTATTTTTTTTTTTAGGGATTCCGTGCAGCTGCTGAGCAGCAGATATCTGAGATGCAGAAACAATCTCTGACATCTGTGACTTCTTTGGAACCAGATTTAGAACCGCTGAGAAATGCTGCCAAGATAATCTTTGACCAGTATTTGTCTGAAAAGGTTTGTGGTCTTGCAGTACGTCTAATGAAATAAAATGTTATATCTCAATGAAAGTAGATCATCAGTCTACATTACTAGAAAATATATAGAAAATATATTAGAAAAGAAAAAACTGTCATTGTCCTAAACAACGTGAGGATGACTGCTAACTGAAGAGATAACTCTATCTCTAATTTTTTTTTCCTGGTACTGTTCCCTGAAGGAAGGTATTTGCAAGCCCTGAAGACCTTGTAATATGGTCAAAGAGTTTTAGTTTCTGTTTTTTCACATTTGTTAGGTTTTCTTTTGATTACATGCTTCTCTGCATCAAAGTTTGGAATTATTTCCACTTGCAGGCAACTTCCAGACTCAAGATTGAGCCAGATTTCATCAAAGACGCTGTACAGAAATTAAAAAGTAAAATGCTTTCAGAGGACACATTTGACTTAGTCCAGGCTCGAGTAGGTCTTTATTATTGTTTAGGGTTCTATTGTTTCATGTAGGTCAAGTTATATCTGAACAACGTGTCATCAGTTTTCGTTTATGCTCAGCTTTTTACTTTTTTAGTTTATTTATTAGAAACGCAATCTAAATTATAATGTATCTAATGTAAACTAATAGGCTTTAAAATGTATACTCTTGATTTTAGTTTGAATGAATTTTTCAAAAAATGTTGTTTTGTTTAAGAAAAAAAAGAAATTTTTTGCTCGCTTTCTCAGACATATTGTACCCTAACTTATTGTAAATCTCTAGAAACATGAGTGTAGCAAACAAGACAGTTTTGTTGATTATGTTCTGTCTACCCTATTAAATTTAATGACATGACCTTTTTTTTTCAAATCTCTTGACTTCAATAAAATGACTTTGTTCTGTCAGGTCTACCAGATCCTACACATGAGTTACTATGAAGATTTCTTACAGAGTACTTCCTATCAAAAACTTTTGGGGGAACTTGGTTTGAACAGTACCAGCGCCAAAGCTGAGGAGGGAGATAACTTAAGTTACAGAAGTCTAGAAGATGGTATGTATTCAAATGTGGCTGACTAGCTTCTTTTAAAATGCAAACACCATTTTTGTTATTTAAAATACTTGTTCTGTGTCATTTTAAAGGGACCTTCAATAGTGTATGATAAAGGACTTTTTATCTTAATGACAGTTTTATTTGACTTCTATTTTACAAGATAGTGATGTAAGATAGACCTTGCTAAGAGAGATAAGGACTGGATGGAATACTGCATGGAACAGTGGAGGTTACAGGAATATGAGGCTAACTCCCCATGGTTACCGCCAGGGCCGGACCTACAGGTTGCGGGGCCCTATGCAAAACGAATTGCGCGGGGCCTAATTTTGGTTGTGATAGGATAATAAGTGAAAATTAAGATTTTGTATTAGACAATAAATTCATCTTTGCATTTTATTTATAGTTTACTAAGTACAAAATCACTGTCAAATTAACTTTACGAGCTATCTACAGTAGACAGTAGTTTTCCAACAAAAAGCCAATAAACATTCAGATCTGCCTTTTAGATTTACTATCGACAAGGAAAATATCGCTTTTTTTTTTTCTAAGAGGTCCAGGTGGATTTAGATCTATATTTGTAAGCTAGTGACTATTAAAGTAAATTAAGTATTAAAACTTCTTGTTTTGGTTAAAATTTGGTTTATTATTACATTTTTATAAAACGAAAGCTTACTATGCATTTTTTTTAATCGCAAGTAGAATTGGCATTTTCCATATTGAATGACACCCCGAAATGACAATTTTGTCTGTTTTAATGAGATTTGCATCAGTTTTCAGAAGATTTTAATAATTTTGGGAGATTTTCTTGACTTCTTATTTTTTATGATTTCCTACCCTTTAACAATAAGTTAAAATGGTTTAATTTCATAATTTAAATCTAGGATTCCCTTCGCACGGGGCCTATGAAAGTGTGGGGCCCACTGCAGTCGCATAGGTTGCAGTGGCCTAAGACCGGCCCTGGTTAGCACTGCATAGCGAGTGGGAACAAGGAACGAGGCATAGTGTGCTGTGTACATACTCGTCCCATGGCTGTTACAGCTGGGAGCCCTCAGACAGGACTTATCGTGAAGCGCTCCAGGTCCTTGCCTGTTCATTAAATCAAAGGACTGGATGGGCCACTATAATCAATGATGTATTTATAAGACAGCTATTCCTTCACCTCTGTAAGGAATGTTTTCAATACCTGTACATGTTGGCACTAGTTTTTCAGCTATAGGAGGCTAAGTGGCTCAGCGGTAAAGTACTTGGCTTCTGAACCGGGGGTTCCTGGGTTCGAATCCTGGTGAAGGCTGGGATTTTTATTTTGGGATCCTTGGGCGCCTCTGAGTCCACCCAGCTCTAATGGATACTTGACATTAGTTGGGGAAAAGTAAAGGCGGGAAAAGTAAAGGGGGTTGGTCGTTGTGTTGGCCACATGACACCCTCATTAACCATAGGTCGCAGAATCAGATGACCTTTACATCATCTGCCATATAGATCACAAGGTCTGAAAGGGGAAGTAGTTTTTTTTTT